>OX451387.1:18542713-18843587 GCA_949629135.1 Eremobia ochroleuca
ACGCCATACATTCGAGCAGGGCGGAGGTGAAAGTGCGCACATCTGTAGTGTCGCTAGGCATTATGTTCGCACTCCATATCCGTCGCAATAATAACGGTGGGCGTACTCTACAAACTGTGACATGCGCTGACGATGAATATCCGCAACAACACGCTAACTAATCGATTTCCGTCCATCAATAACTTCTCGTCTACGTGTTTCCTTCCGCAATCCATCACCCCTTCCGTCGAGATAATGACGCAAAGTAGATATATAAAGCTGCCGAGCTCAACGGCTTCAGATAGATAACAAAAGGAACAGCGGATAGCAGCGACTTCTGGAATTGGATCGTAAAGCGCTCGGCACAAGACAAACCAAAGGTCTTGTTGTATAACCAACCAAAAACCATTAATTCGAAGTAAAAATGGCTTGACTCATCTGTTAGGTACAATATGGCTCATAAGACTTGCATAGAAAAGGTCTCGTATATCTTAAGCATTGAATTACACCTACATAAGCGTTTTGTGCCACTCCTAAAGTAATATAAGAAACAGAAGTCCTATTGTAATCTCAAACACGGCCAGATATTTTCTTTGTCTTCCTATTCTTTGAATTGTGTCGCCACTACCGCATCGAACACATTAATACTACGGAGAGCATTACGTTGTACAAAAAGTATTCTACATGCTTCTCACGGCAATCAGCGGTAATTTGGTGCCACTTAATAACACGCATGACATAATCGCGTCATGAGTTTAACATATTCCGTAAAAGAAGTGACACTGTGTCGCATAGTTGGAAAATGAGGGCGTACGAATGCACCGTTGCATTGGACACTGTTATCTATACAGTAACAGGTCCTAGTCGGAACACTTAGGTAATTTCTGCCCATGACACACTAATCGTATTGTGCATGATGTCACTGTATACCGTCGTGAATAATTCCTTTGCATTATAACACTATATTTCCTTAAGGTTATACAAACGTCTCGAGGGGCTAGAGTGTGTATTATGTCGGTTCTTGTTTATGTTGTTAATTCAAGAGACGTTCTCGGTGTTATACGCAGTTGAGGTGTTGTAAGGTGTGTCTAAGAACGCAATTTTATCGACGATGACACAATTGGTGTTGGATGTAGCAGTTATATTAAAAAAAAAAAAAACTGAAACAGAACGTATCAGAGATTCCAAGGTACTAATGTTGACAATAGGGACGAGGCTTACACTCAGTAAAGCTGCAATAATTATGATGTTGAAGATAAATGTTGACAAAATAAATACAAAGCAAGAAATATCGATACTGTATTGTTTCTAAATCAAAACAGCTGTGCATGATTCAATGAGTAACCACAACAACGAGACGGCACGAGTTGCACAATAGCCTAAATCGTGAACCCCAATTACTTCAAAGTAAGCCACATGGCCAAAAACTAAACGGGGCTATTGTTTCTCTTTACCGAACACCATAATGGCAGTAATGTCCAAGGGCCATTGACATTCTTGGCCATTTATGAGAATTAAAACGAATTTCTACTGGCCTCGTCCGACTTGACCAAATCTGACCTCGTACACCGCTAGATAAATGGTACTGTCAATATTTATTTGTGAAGAATTATCTGGCAGTAGACCTCCAAATAAAAAGGTTTATGATTTTGCGAATGTACACGTTATGTTTGGTAACAAAAATCAGGATAATTTAACGCAATATCCTGTAGCAGCGGATAACCTACTGAATAATTCTACACAAACGGAGAAAAATACTAATAAGATTAGGTATTTGCTTCATCAATCCATCAGCAAGTCTATAGAACTCATTAGACTTTCTTATTGGTTGATGTGACTGCTGAAGAAACACACATTCACATATAGGAATCTACATAATCACCATAATATAATGTTCCCACTGCTGGGACACAGACCTCCTCTCTGTAAGAGGGAATGGGTCGTTGACAGGACTCTTCCAACACACTTTGGTACACACACACACACACACAAGTTTCGATTTCTTCATTTTGTTGCTATCAAGTCCACATATCGGTACATATGCATTGAATTGCATTTTATTGAAGTCCAATATTGGTCCGTGACACAAGGCAAAAAATAGCAATATATCACTTATAACAGTCGAAACGAATTTTCCAACTACATTCTATATGCGTTGGTTGCAGTCCAATATTGGTCCTTTTAGAAAGCACAAAGACCAATGCTTATTACTTCAAAATACATAAAAGACCACTCTATTTTTTCTACAATGTGCTATTACCAGAGCCAGACAAAATTACGGTGTCTATTATAGTGCTATCTAGATTTTGCTCGGTAAACGATATTGCATGCGTTTCATGTTTCAGGCATATTGCATCTTACAATGTTGTATTAAGTTTTTTATAATATATTCAGTTCGGTAGATATCGCTTCGATTTCGGGGCTTGTTAAGCTACGCATTTATTTATTTATTTATTAATCCTCCTACTGGAACGCCATACAGCAATTACACTAACGGAGCAAAAAATTACTTCATGTGCTGCTTCCCATCCATCCTGTCCGTGGTGGACATCGAACGGGTGACGATGGAACACGCACGCTCACACAGCGTCAGCTCCATAGTGCCATTACTCCATCCAAATTGCGCACATTCTTTGCGATTTTTTTGAGACACAATTAGTTTTTCAAAATAAATGCATTAAAATTGTAAAAACGGAAAATTTTGATGTGTCGTCCTAATTGACGGATGTCAGATGTACCTATGCATGCCGCGCTTGCGCGGATGGGTGACCTTCTTTACATACCAAGACCTCGACCCCGGGTCTCAGAAAGCACGTTAAGCCGTTGGTCTCGGCTGTCATTCGTGGATCATTGACAGTCGTTACGGGTTGTCAGAAGCCCGAAAGTCTGACAATCAGTCTTACCAAGTTTATCGTATTTCCCAGTAATTGGGTAGTGGACTTGTGTAGTTCAGATAAGTAGTCGCTCCATGCAAAATATTGGTATTAAGCTGCAGCCGGTTCCAACATAGTTGGAAAAAGGCTAGACAAATATTGAGATATTTTACGATACTCGTATTATGTTTAAGGAAACATGTTTAGAGAAGCTGAGGATTCTGCATCTCAAAATAATGTTGCAGTACTGTTAATGTCTGTGTTAAATATTCAAGAAACCTATTTGTAATCTGAAAATGTATTCAGCGTTGCATATTCAGAGCCTAGCTGTCGTGGTCCTTTGACGCGCGTTTCTAGTTTCTACTTAGTTAATGCTTCATTGAGGAAATCAACATCGTCTAAAGAAACTGAATCTATCTGAACATTTCCCGAAACATTTGTGAATTTCACCTCTTCATATTCTCTCTCTGTTCTAATAAAAGACTTCCTAAATTAAATTCTTCAATAGAATTGGAATTGTAAAGGAAAAAAAATCTTCACCCTTTCCCAATCTTTTGAGCCACACGTGGTTTGTGACGCTTGTTTTACTGATGATATTTTACTATTGAGCTCCTTAAGTTTTGAGTTGAGCTGCACGATTACGGACAAATGTGTGAACTGACTGGACAGGTCCACTCAATCTGGGTGGTGCTTTCCTCAAAAGACCATTTCAGACATTTCTACGTGGTATTCACATGATCTGACCAAGATTATGTCTGGAATTCAAAAGAGATGGTGACCTCTGAGTTAGTTTCGGCCTTTCTTCTCAGAGTAGCCAAACGCCGACCTAATGTAGTGTTTAAATATGAAATAAAATCAATCACTTATATGAACATTTACCAACACTTTTGAAATTCAAACTCTTTAATAGGAATATTCTCTCTCCAATCTGATAAAAGACTTCCTAAATTAAATTCTTCACTGGAATTGTCCCTTTTTCTATTCCGACAGGGGTCACCCAAAACATTCTTAACCCTTTTCCAGTTTTTGAGCCACATATGGTTCGAGGTGAAAAGAAAGCAAAAAAAGTTTATGTATCTCAGAAACACGAGCATATAAAATAAGATAAGTAAGTTATTTGGAATAATAGAACAAAACATCCACAATCACGAGCACACAACAGAAATAGTCGGCAGCTGGACGTTCTGACTGCCAAGAAGGCTTCCACTCAGCATGATGCTGTGCTATATGGGATCCACAGCATAGCGCTAATTTTCGATGCCCGAAAACGACGTACGGAAACCAAGCCAGACTTAAAGATTTGAACAGATTAAACGAATAGCGAATGCACCCTGAGGGATGGGCAAAGATCGTCACTCAATGGACGCCTGAGTCCTGACGGCGATATCCTACATAGCCGTGGAGGTACAACGGCGAATGTGGTGTCAGCTAGGTCAAACAAGACCTGTATTACAACCGGTCGGGTCACAAGCGTTTTATTTAGCGACCTTGTTTGCAATTGCACGACAACCGTGAGATTTTTAGCAGATAGACGAGCTGTTGCAATCATTATGGCTGCTGAGGCTGCAGAAACAATAGGTTACGTGGCGCTGTTGTTAGGTAACATTTGATTTGAGATTAGCGATTGGATTGTCGATTATGTTTTGTTAAAATTATTTATGGTGAAGCACTTCAATAGGTTTTGATATAAACTTAAGCTTGCAACATGGAGTCATTTCTCGTGATTTATCATATAGAAATCACGGCATATAGAGCATAAACTTTTAATTTCTCATTAAAAGCGACAAAACAAATTTCCGAATAGGTAAAATATTCTTCTTAATTCAATATTTCTCACTAAGTTCTGTTTTCGAGGACGACGTCGGTTATTCACGAGCATATATTATGTACATTGATAACACATGTTTATTTATCTTCAAACTACAATGGAAACACTGGGTATCCAAAAAAACGATACCACTTTACAAACGTAGAAAAGAAACGCAACAAAAACGCGCGACCCGTCAGAGGTCAGCCGTGTCATCATTCCGAACAGTTCCGAACACTGCTGCGATTATGTATGTATGTTAGTCATACAGACTGAATACTAACTGCATACCCGGCATATCGCGCGTGATGTTATGAGTACAGCCAGCTGGGGGGCTAATTAAAGAGACTGTAATTTGAGGGGCAACTTTGTTTGTAGAATAGCTGGTCTCTGTGTGGGGCCAAATTATATTCTTTTTTTTCTTCACTCTGTTCATAGCATTTGTTAGATTATGGTGACTATTTTGGAATTTTTCAAAAAGTATTGTATCGTTTGTTATTACATCCAATGTCGATGAACATCGATGATATTATCTCGAAATTAAAACTTTTACTGCTACCATAACTGCGTAATACACTATCGATCACAATATAATTATATAATTTTGAAGGATATTGCTAGTCCATTGCTTCATATGTTCGAAACATTTGTCTGCTCAACAACGTAAATAACGCAATGAATGTTGTTGAACTGTCAAAACGAAACCCATTGCTACTGTTAATGTGTTACGCACAATTACCACGCGGGTTAGGCTAAACTGAAACTGGAATTTAGGTATGTCTAAAACCGCCTTCCAGCGGAAACAGCTATTTGACAATTAAGATTCGTAGTTTTACCTATCCATCATTTGTAAGTAGTTTATAAGAATGGCCCATATTATTCACCGCTCTTCATTTTTCATTCAGCCAAGTATATTATTTACGTACCTTAATAAAATTGTTATCAACTAGACTTCGGCAGTAATAAAGCCGTCAACCTCAATCGTTTCTTGACTCGACACAAGCACCTGTTACATTTGCGGCAGCGTGTTTATAGAAGTTATAGTTATTAAAATAGCAACGCCTATACGCTTTGATGAATAAATCGCGAAAAAAAAATCAGCTGTTCCCTACATTTTGACGACTCGTACGAACATAAATGTAGGGAACAGCTGATTTTTTTTCGCGATTTCCGGTTTGGTCCCATAGTAAAAGTTGTTCATAATGAATAGTACAATGACCTCTTAAGAGGTTGTCGGTGTTTTACAAATAACTCTGTATATAAAGAAGTTAAAAGAAAACTATCACAGCTAAGTAAGCTTTACAAGTTTACGAGTACCGTCAAACAAGCCAACTTTGCCAATCAAGGTATCTTTGCCCTAAAAGCAATTTTTAAGCAAATCCGCTAATATAAGAAACAATTTTAGTTTTATGGCAACATTTATTATTTGGGTGGAAAGTTGATTATATTTGTGGCAAAACTATCTAACGCATTCGTTCCAAAGTTCATTTAGTAACTTGTTAGAACTTGTCGAATGCGGTGTATGTTTTTGCGGGCAAATTTCCTAAGGAAAGTGTTTGTGGATTTTACCTCATGGCGAAAACACAGGTACGTGTATTTACTGTATGTTATAGAATATCAGTTGTTGAGTATTTTAAATATAGTTTCATTATTCAGGACTTTATAAATCAAAACTTTTAATGATGGGCAAAGTTACCCTAAACTATTCAGACCCTTCCATGCCAACATTGCCCGTTATCAAAAAGCACTCAGGGTTGTCACTTTTAGTTATTTTGTAACAGGTTGAATTAACGCAAAACCACAGAAACAAAACATCAAACACCTCAATTACATATTTCTTAACTAACGACTTTAAAATAAAGTACTTAATTTCTTATGTTATAAAATATATTAGTACAGACGCCAGCACATCAAGCTACTACAATCTGTCAGATTTCTTTAATAGATTTTCAACTTTAGCGCTAAAGCATAAGGTTCAAAGTTGATTGGAAAAATCTGACAGTTTCGGGTAGCTTGATGTGCTGGCGTCTGTACCTAGTGCAATTGATGTATAATTTATACAGGGTGAAATTTTAATCACCATTTTCCTCTTAAGGGGTCATTGTACTCATCATTAACTCATCACAAAAAATCAGCTGTTCCCTACATTTCTCGAGTTACGCGAACATAAATGTAGGGAACAGCTGATTTATTTTTCACGATTTCAGGTTTGGCTCCATAGTAAATGTTGTACATAATGATGAGTGCAATGACCCCGTAAGAGGAAAACAGTGATTAAAATTTCACCCAAGTTTCAAGTGAAGAAGAAAATAAAATTGTGTGAGTCTTGCAAGCTTCTAGTGATTTTGGATCCCCCCTAACTAAACTCGATCTAAAGTTATTGGTGCATGAATATTTAAGAAAAAAATCTCTAGAGTAATAAAGTGAAAATAACATTTATTTAATCATTTTACTGGAATGTGACAACCCTTAAAATCTTAAACCGTTTGTTGGGCCTTGTATGGAAAAGGGCACTAACCGCTAGGTAACATTGCCCACTGTTTTTATCACGAAAATATTTAAACTACAAACAGTATTTTAAAACTTAGGTTAAGATTGCCTTAAATTGTAGTCGTGGTGCTTTCTACGTATTTATAAGAGCTTGATTTGCGTCAAAAATCGAAGTGGGCAATGTTGGCTAAAAGTCCGGATTATTTTGCCCACCATCAAAATCGAACAAATCTTGGTTTAAATTTTAATTTTTTAAATATTTTACATAGCAAATGCGTGCATATGGTCATATAGTTGTAGTAAATGAAAAAATATACTTAAGTCCTATAGAAAAAACTTGTAATATATTCGATTTTCTTAAAAAAACGGGCAAAGTTGGCTTGTTTGACGGTAATAGTCGACCAACTTACATTTGCAGTTGCAATTTATGGGAGAAGATCAACTACAACGTTAAGTTTGTTCTTGGGATAAATTGATTCCAACTACGGAACCCTTCATTGTGCGTGGTCCGACACGCACTTGTCCGGTTTTTTTTTTATTTTTCGTTGCCAAATTGTAGCAACAAGTTTATACTTTCATATTCTTTTCAACAAAAACATTATACATTGTGCGTCATATTTTTCTTTTTCTCGTGACAATGTTTGTAAATTGTTATGTTGCAGCTTTTGTAACACTTTAATTGCACTTTCTTTTCACACATAATATCGTTCTCTGCAATTTAGACTAAAGACTGGAGAGAGAGATTATTATTAAAATTATTTAAACTAGCAGAAAAGGGTAATATATATACACATATACCTCATTAAATAGGGAAGGGAAGGCTTCCCACAAGATGGACCGATGACCTGCAGGCTAATTGCGTAACTCACTAAAAGTAGCAATGGGTTTCATTTTGACAGTTGAACAACATTCATTGCGTTATTTACGTTGTTCAGCAGACACGTTTTTCGAACATACGGAGCAATGGATTAGCAACATGCTTCAAAATGATTCAAATTGAGAGTAATAGTGTGTTACGCAATTAGGGTGCTGGTGAAGGCCGCAGGAATCCGCTGGATGCGAGAAGCACAGAACCGATCGAAATGGCGGAGTTTGAGTAGACCTATGTCCAGCAGTGGACGTCTTTCGGCTGGAATGATGATGATGATGAAGAAGTGACGCGGCTAGGTCGTAGAAAAAGGTTACATTACAGACGAATGCGCTGGGTGAGAGAAGCGTCTTAAGAAAAACGGTCGTATACAGGGTTATTTGTAAAACACCAACAACCTCTTAAGAGGTCATTGTACTCATCATTATGAACAACTTTTACTATGGGACCAAACCTGAAATCGCGAAAAAAATCAGCTGTTCCCTACATTTTGACGACTCGTACGAACATAAATGTAGGGAACAGCGTATTTTTTTTCGCGATTTCAGGTTTGGTCCCATAGTAAAAGTTGTTCATAATGATGCGTACAATGACCTCTTAGGAGGTTGTTGGTGTTTTACAAATAACCCTGTATAAAAGCAAAAGCAAGGAATATCTTTCAACATGTCACAAAATAAATCTGACTAATATACATAATCTCAAAGAACGCGCACTTTTTTTTTCATCTTCATATTTTCATTTCGTTCGAGGAATCTAATATCGATACGTAACATATTCATCCTAAATAGAGGTGGGTTACTAGCGCGGATATGTCCGAGTATTCTGCGGATATCCCCATTCCCCAACCGTGGCGGTTATATTAAATCCACTGTATCTTACACTGTGCACCGACTCGCACAGATGTAGGATATACTCAAAATATCGAGAGGAAATATTACTCTATGAATTTATTGAATAGAATTTGGTCGGAACTTGTAGGTCATTGACTTTCGGTCGTTTGGAGGGAAACGGATATATTATTTGAATAGACAAGGCGTATTCACGTCATGATTGATAATATCAATGGAATTGGTATCCTATTTGCGTAATATCCTTCAGAGAATGCTAATTTGTAAACCAATTATTTCGTATTATATCTCGACAATGTATATCAGGTAAATAGGTAAACCACGAACTTTAATACTTAAACAGGCAAAATGAACAATACAAAGTTTCCTTGTTTTTCACATCGACGACGCAAACAAAATAATTATTATATGGGCCATTATTTTTTTCCAGGGCCCAAATTGAGTAACTATGTCGTAAAAATAATTATAAAACCAATTAGTTTTTTTTTTATTTTTTAGGTTAATTTAGTTTTATCAATATTTAAAGTAAACAGTACAGGCATTAGCAGCGATGTTTTTTTACTATTTATTGTTTTGTTTGATATTAATACAAGGAAAGGAGTAGAAAAACAACAACTGCGTTACTTACTTAGAATAATTAGTTTTATTGTAGGAACTTTTACCTCAATTTTAAAAACCTATCAGACATAAACTTAGACAAGAATTACAATAATCTTATAATGTAAAATCACAATCATCTCAGTCTAATTTCTTATTTTCTAATTAAGTTTACCAATGCGTTACGTTATTTTAATTTAAGCTACTGTAATTTCTCAAAATATGCCTTAATAATAGCAATTTAAGCTCAATCTTTATAGCATAGGTTGAAAAAAGGTAGATAAACAAAAAAATGTAAAATTTGTGGTGGTTCAAAATTATATTAAAAGCTTTATAACTCTTAACGTATTCAGAAAAAGAGGGACAAAAAAGTAACGCAGTAGTTGGATAAGTAACACAGTGGTAATCTTATCACAGCACTAGGTGTTTTTTTTTCGCTTTAACTAATAGAACCGCTCTAAAAACAATAATAAAGTAGGTATTTGAAATAAAATAAAACTTCTTAAAAACAAAAACAAAACGAAATATCCTCTCAAATTAACATTTTTAAATATAAAATCTTTCTCTCATCAGTCTTATTTCTCAAATATATTTAATGGAACATCAAATTCGTAATATACACGTTTACCCTTCATAATTATTTTAGGGTTAGGAACATCAACTGCTAGGGGTTTGACATAGAATGGTCTATGCTTGGTGAAATAAGAGTATGAGCAACACTCAATAGGATTCTCCCTTTTGAAAGAAATGAAAAGATTCTTCATTGTATCAAGCAGATATCTCTTCTGCGCCTTATTTTTTTTGTAAGTCACGGTTTCTCGTTTCCCAGCAGTGATCCTAGAAACATCATCACGATCAAAAAATTGACGAATCTTTTTCATCAGAGTAGCTTGTCTAGGTATGGTCTGCCTATTTTTTAACTTATTGATACCGAGAGTTTCTTGAACAATGGAAGTTTTCAGCCTGGAATCTTTTATGAAATGTTCGTCAAAAATACGCCTGATAGCTAAGCGGTCTTTAAGTTTCTTTATTCTGGAGTAATGGTTTTTAATAGCGTTAGACAAAGCTATGTATTTTTTGTCTCCGTCCTGTGACTTTTTTCCTTTTTGTCTTTGGTATCTTTTCTTGTACTTGTTACATTTTCTTTTCAATTTCTCGTTTTCTTCCTCCAATTTCTTATTTTGTCTGTATAATGCAGATCTGTCTCGTCTTACTTGTCTTCTTCCTCTTGACCTTGGAGAAACCGGAGTTCCTGATCGTGGTGTTGAAGCCGGTGTATTATCTAGAATAACTTGCACTCTTTTCAGACGTTCTCGACGTTTCTTGTTTGCCACCTTCCATTTACGCTTTGCAGATCTATGTTTTCTTTTAGCCTCAGCATTTTTCACAGGGTCCCGTTTCAATTTTTCCCTATAACGCCGTTGTTTTTCTGCCGGTGTTAACGCCATTATATTGAAAATAATATACTGTAACAAAATAACCCAATAATTAATTAAGTGAACTGTAAAATAGATAAATACACTTCGAAAACTGTTTACTTTGCAACTGCGTTACTGCACCTACAACTGCGTTACTTCTCGTGGTAACGCAGTGTAGTGGTAACGCAGTTGTAAAAATAACGTGTATTCTAACATTTGGGTCATATGATAATAAATACCTAATTATTTTTGAGAGCATGCAAATATTTACTTATTCTATTACAAAACGCAATAAAAAAACAATCAAATATTTAAAAAACTCACCGTTTGCCGTCGGTAACTCAGCGGCCGCACAATAAACACACGCGCCTCTCCGGACGACTCGAGCTCGACTGACGCGGCCAGCGTCTAGGCCACGAACACCCGCCTCACCCCGCCAGCAATTCACATTACATCAAACGAACTTAGTCGAAAATGCACGAAAAAAGTGGAATTTAAGACTCACTTTTGCTTGGTAACACAGAGTACTTACGTTTTCTTACTTCAACAGAGACAAGACAAGAATTATTTCGTAAATAATACACGGTTAAAGAAAACATAAACTTATTAGCCTGTTAATAAAGTTCATATTTACCTTAATTTCCGTAGATATTTTAATTTAATAGTGCCGTGAAGAGTTTTAATGTAATGTCAATGTATTTGAAGCGAGTTGCTTGCTGGGACAGCCGGATTTTGTATGAGATACGACTGCGTTACCGAGAAAAGCGACTGAGTTACCGTCATTTACGTCAAATTATAACATTTTTCACTAATGTTTATGTCTTCTTAGAGGGATATTATTATTACGTTTCTACCAATAGCGATTTTATTTTAATAATCATAGTTTTTTTTAATGTAAGAGGCTTTGTTCTTGAGAGACCGATTATGGGCCCTGGAAAAAAATAATGGCCCATATCCAGCGTAAGTCTCGCTAAATCACTCTATGTGCGCATCACATAATGGACGTAATACGTCATAATATAATACAGGGTCAAATTAAATTAGCTAGCGAAACTTTACAGACGTGATTGGTATCGTTATATGAACATGATAAAACAAAAAACAAATTAATTTGATGATTTTTTTTTGGGGTCATCGACCGGTTTTAGTGTATTTACTTAAAATATCAGTTTAAAAATCAGTTTTTTTTTTTTTAGTAAACTGCACAGACGTTTTATTGGTATCGATATCTAAAACGATAAAACACATTTTCTCAACTCATACTTCAAGTTACAACACTACCAGCGGTCGTTGACCCCTAAGAAAAAAAAAACTGCAAATTTTTTGTTTATATATATTTTCTATCGTGTTCAGATATCGATACTCATCACGTTCGTGGAGTATCGCTAGCTAATTTAATTTAACCCTGTATAGTCATACATTAAAAGATCTTTGAACAGCCACATGTTGGGATGATGTTAAAATCGCGATTCACTGCGCATGACTCACTGACCGCTTCATCCAGACCGACAAACGCTAACACAACGTTAGTCATTCCATTTTTAAAAAGAGTCTAGTTACTGTATTGTCTGTGGTTTTCTACGAAGGCATATGATCCCTCTTTGGTGTTTATGGCAATATTAGCCCTGGATTTAATGCTGTCATTGATGAGACTTGACTGAATTGTGGCTATGGTCATACGACTTTGGGAAATTACGAGTTGATAACAATTAGCTAGAGCTATGTTTGTTTATATTTTGTTTTTTTTTAGGGTTCCGTACCCAAAGGGAAAAACGGAATCCTATTACTCCCGCTCCGCTGTCCGTCCGCCCGTCCGAAGGTCTGTCACCAGGCTGTATCTCATGAACCGTGATAGTTAGACAGTTGACATTTTCACAGATGATGTATTTCTGTTGCCGCTATAAAGATAAAGATATATTTATTTGTAAACATGTGTAACATACATATACATGCAAATGTGGATGTAAAAGTGAAAATATGAGTTTCAACATGTTTTGCCACCATTGGCGTACAAAATAAATTGTAGCCACTTGAAATATGACACAATTAACACAAAAAATAAGCATAACAAAATTAAAATATAACACAAATAGATTAGAAACTATCGTTTAAATAATCTTTCACAGAATAATAACATTTTTCATTAAGTAACTTCTTAAGTTCTCTTTTGAACAAGTTTGGCTGGTGTATGTTTTTAATAACCTCTGGAATCTTATTATATATTAATGGTGCCATACAAAACACGCTTTCATGGAGGAGTGCTGTTTTCGCAGAGTGAGGCTGTAAGAAATTCTTATATTTAGTACCTACGTCTATTTCTAGTGACATTGTCTGACAAAAGAGGAAACCAGTGAGGATTGTTTCTAACAAATAAAGTTATTTCCAAGATTTATAGTGACGGAAGCGTCAGTATATGGTATTTTATAAACAGTGGTTGACAGCTGTCGGTACTTTCGCTATACCTAACAACAAATACTAAAAAACAGAATAAAATAAATATTTAAAGGGGCACCCATACAACAGACATGATTATTTTGCCGTTTTTATAGATAATGGTACGGTTTAAGTTATCTCAGCTTTTGATCAAAAATCACTTTGAAACAATATTTAGGAGTGTTTTTGCCACTAGGTAATTTGACCCCTTGCCAACCCAACTCACTGCGCATGCTCTGAAAATAACCCCATAACCTTTATCAGCTTTGCTAATTTTACAACGTTAAAACAAAATATCCATTATGTACGTTAATTAAAAGGCAATCCAATTAAGGTTTCCATTAAATAGGATTGGCTTAAAATGGACACACTAGGAGTCCAGGCATCCTACTTTCAGAAATAGGCACCGCGCTTATCCGGCCGGGTCCATTGAGCCGATTATCCGGACCTACTTATCTGGTAATATCTGGCTCATCTCTAGTAGAATAGGTATTATTATTAGTTTGTGAACGATGCGGCTTTGTATTAGGTGAATCAAATATAAACAGGACTTTTTTTATTACTGGTCGCTGAGTGAAGTGTCGCGCTTGGTGCTGTTGTATGTGTTAGGGGGGATCATCTAGGGGAGGGGGGTATACTGCTCCGGCTCACTTAAGTTTATTGTGCGCCAGTAGCATCATGTATGAGCAGGAGGTATATAAGTCTGTTGAGCAACGACTTATCATAATTTTTTTAACACGGGAGGGTATAAAACCTTCCGAAATTTTGCATCCATTGACTCTACAGTTCGATAAGAATACGCTTTCAAGAACTCAAGTGTAGGAATGGCACAAAAAAAAAATTCAAGTGGAGGACGCCGTTTTCACACTGACCAGATAGTGGAATCATTTGTGTGCAATTGGCTAAAGGCGACTACATACTTCGATACTGGTATCAAGAAACATCCCCTGCGCTGGGAAAAATGTGTTAATAGAAGGGGAGATTATGTAGAAAAATAAAATATATTCCTTTTTTTTAATATTGCGTATTTTTTTTTTTACTTAAGTCCGGTTTATATTTAACTAGCGACCCGCCCCGGCTTCGCACGGGTGCAATGGAGAAACACTGATATTTTTTTTCGTAAAAAGTATAGGATAAAAATGGTTATTGTGGGTTATCCCTAAGAGATAGACATATACCATCGCGGACTTTTTTGTAGACCTTTTTAAGGTGTACAATACTGTAGTACATTATTTTGATCTATCTCGACGGGTTCAGCCAGCGTTTACAATGTAAGCGCAAAAAAATGTGTTTATTTACGACATCACATTAGAAACCTCTAAAATTATCAGTGTTTTTCTACTATATTATGCATGTATTATACATATAAACCTTCCTCTTGAATCACTCTATCTATTAAAAAAAACCGCATCAAAATCCGTTGCGGAGTTTTAAAGATCTAAGCATATATAGGGACAGACAGACAGGGAAGCGACTTTGTTTTATACTATGTAATGATTTTGATCCACCCATGTATTTATGGAGGCTTAACTTTTTCCTTGGCTTCGCCAACGTGTATTTTGTATTTAATCATTTTAAATACAAATGACTTACACTGCTTGGTACGTGACGATAGGAAGAGACCAGACGACATGAAACTGTTGCCGTGGAAGTTGGGTATGCCTCTGGTGTGGGACGCAACCTGTGTCGACTGTCGACACCCTTGCGCCATGCCATGCTCCTAGCACACTTATAGCTCGGCAGGCTGTACTGGCGCCAAATAAATAGTAAATAGGTAATAAATAGACAGACAGATTATTTCGCATTTATAATATGTATTAGTATGGAAGTAGGTATGCGTAGATCGGATAAAACGGTTATGTAATTCGTTACATAAAATCACAACGTCTAAACGTATGTCATTTTCGACTAATACTTAATACATAATAATACAATATGGACGATATAACGGATGTTATAATATGGACCCCGGAGGGTAGATTCTATTTCTCATCATTCTGTCATCCATCTTAAATAATAAGTTTTATTCCAAATCTTCTTGATTGGATTTAACTCATCATAATTTTTCGGACGTCTCATCCATTTTACAGATCATAATTCCTTAAACTTACGTTTTAAATCCACCGCAAGAAATGGAATGAAATGCCCAGTCTAAGCCAAGGGATTACATCTAATCCTACACATCATTTTGTTATGAAAACCTTAATCACTGCAAGCTCTTAAGAAGTATGTCATTGATGTTTCTGAGTGAGCACTATTATAAGCTCTGTAATATAGTGTACAGTTCCAGCATATCAAAGCTCTGAACAATTTCTATTTTTGAGCGCACTCTTGTAAACATTTCCAGTAGGTACATAAATGTTTGCTTGCACCCTTGAATTCCATAGAATGTTATGTTTCATCAGCACGTTGAAAGAAACGTAAACTTTTTAAACGAATTTATTATTTATTCCTTTTGCAAATACTCTCCGAAGCGCTCTTCACTCCTCGTACAATTCCAAGGAGTTTGTATATTCTGCCAGCTCTAAAATTGCAATGAATAGAGACACCCACGTTATCCTCCTAAAGTACCAAGTCTAAGGATATCGTAGGCATTTCCTAATAATATTATTGTTTGGCCCATAAATATCAACTCAAAGGAGCGTGGGAAGTCTTTTGAAAGCTCAATTGCCTGTGCTTCATTGTAATTCAAAACCGGAGAAGTAAATATTACGCCATAAATATCGATAAGAACTTGCTTTACACGTTACTTCCACCTCTATTGACGTACTTCAGTTCATGTCTTTGCTTCAGAATTTGAACGTGGAATACACTATTTGCCTGCCTGTTTACTAGAAATGGGACTCTAAAACAAGTATAGAAGAGTCTACTTTTAAATGGTGTAGTTTCTGCTATCAGAGCCGTAAACGTTTTCCGCCCGCTGACGATTACGCGCTATTTCGTGACATGTCGTTTGACAGCTAATAAGAATGGCGGGAAGCAGATCGTCACCTGTCAATTTGCCGCCAATTGAGTTAATTTCCTGTTACTTTACGATCTGTAATGAGACCAATGTTGGTAATTTGCTTATTTGTGATGAACGTTGTTATTTTAAATACCATTGTCTTTTTCCCTGTTCTTTTCCTGTATTTTAGAGATAAGTTCAGCATTGTGGCTTATATATTTTTGAAGCATTCAACGGCTGTCACAGATTCCTACTGAATCACCAATGCATAATATCTCTGGGCCGGAATGGTAAATTGAATTGTACTGCATTTATAATGAACATATTATGTTATTGTTATTAGTCACTAATAACCTATCAAAGTTATATCGTAGGTATTAATACATTTCTCAAGATACCTATTAATTGCCATCAGTTTAAAAGAAAATGAGTATTTATTTTACTCATTAACTATGTGAAAACCTTTCAAGAACGCATGCTTGATGTGGCCATCGTGCTTCGTGATATTTAATATACTTAAGTACCTACCTTTTGCCATCTTTCATTTAAACTTTGAAGGCCGCGCCAAATTACTCTCGACAGCTTTACGTGTGTGTTTGGAGAAAGTTATGATTAGGTATCCCATGATGAGATTATCTAATATTAAAACACCGTTACTTTAGTTATGAGAGAGAATAAAGGTATAATTTTACATAAAAAATACAATTTGTATTTAATTTTTTACCAAATATGGAAAACAATGAGTCACTGACTATTGCAGAATTATCCCGTTCTACGTAAGAGGATATTATATTTTAATACAGAAATAAAATAAACCATACAATGAGGGCATAAGGGCGAGATTAACACTATAATTAGGTAAAATAATGTATAATATATTACCATATTACTATAAATATCACCTCAATCTTAGTAAACAAATATCTTCTGCGATTCTGTTTCATGTTTTCAACCTTTCATTAACAAGTATGGGTTACCTCACTAGCGGAATGTGGCGGCCATATTCAGTAACGTTGGCGGAAGCTTGGTTTAAATTTGGAATAACATCGTATAACCACGCAGACGATCGTCGAATGCTAATTCTACAACTATCCCATTTGAATTTGGAACGTTCCCGATGAGTGATGTCCTACGTACGGCGTATGATGCAAGAGGAGCTTAATATTAATTCGACGAACCTGCTTTTATTTCCAAAATCATTTTTTGTTTTTTTTGTAATGTATGCTTAAGCACTTTAGCGTTAATTTTTAAGATCAGTCAGGTTAAATTGAATGCCCGAAAAAATTAACCTACGCTACTGTGCTACGAAGCGTAGCTAGCTACAGCGCTGTTGAAATCCGTTTCAGGAGGCATACTCTCTAAATCCTTCACGAAGATACATGCCCGTCCGAAAGTAGATCGATACTTTGGAGTGAACTCTACACCCAATTAATTAAATTTTTCGGACGTCCAAAAAACCATCGGCAGTAAAGGTTACTGTCAAATCATGTTATTCATTCTTAGTTTAGTCCCCAAACTAAATTGATGTCCACAGGTGATACGGAGTAGAAAACGCCCGTAATTCCGACCGAAACTACGGATTTCGTGCTTAGGAAGTAGACCCCCAGATTTTAAGCTTAGCTTTGTGGTACATAGTTATACTTAGTGCTATGTACGATGCCTAGTACAACGCCTATGTTTCAATTCTGATACCCCATTTAACCCTGTCGTAAATGATTACCGATAAAATAGCAAATTTTATTACAGCAAACAAGCTACCGTTACATCCTTCTAAATAAAATTTCATCCATTAAATTTAACTTTTAAAACTGACTACATTGCTTTGATGACACTTTTATTCATATTCACTATCTCCGAACGGCTTACACAAGCGGCCGGTAGCCATTTTTCAATTTATTCGTCGTCGTCCATTTCAAATTGCATTAAAAATAGTCGTATCATGGGCTGTGGGATGGAGCGGGATCCAGTTACAGTTACTTAGCGACGTAGACAGTTAATCCTGTAGGAGATGACTGCAATTTCGTTTTAAACTCTTCCTTTGCGAAAGTCATTTTCTATGTTATTAAGGAAATGAAATGATGTAGCTGTTAAGTTGTAGATGCGACAAAAATTGTTGTATGTTTGATTCCGCACTCTAATTGCGTAACACACTATTCCTCTCAATTTGAATCATTTTGAAGCATATTGCTAATCCATTGCCCCATATGTTTCAAAAATGTGTCTGCTCAACAACGTAAATAACGCAATGAATGTTGGTGAACTGTCAAAATGAAACCCATTGCTACTGATAGTGTGTTACGCAATTACGCTGCCGTTTTCAAAAATAAAAAATAAAAATTAACTTTTATAAACTATTCTAACTTTAGGTAGACAATATATTACAAACAAAGCTGTCTAACTTATGAAGCTTAAAGCAAGTCGTCTGTCTACATTTTTATTAAACTTTGACCTTCCTATGATTGATGTAGATTTATAGAAGGCAGTTTATTTATCGTCGGCAAAGCTAAAACCACAGCATAGAAAAGATTGCAGTCTGCCAGCGCCGCTGATTCATATCGTTATTTACAATCTGTGCAAATCTAGAGTCAGCTGTTTCACGGAGCGATAAAAAAGTTACGACCACTCATCGCTCTCTAGTATTAAATCGCCGAGATTATTTCTCTGACGTCATAAAACTGGCATTAAAGCTTTTACTCTACTAACAGGAGCAGGTAAACATTCTGGAGAATTATTTGTGTCACTTGAGTCGAAGCTCTTAGCGCGTAATTTGATAGTCAGCGGTGTACTTTGAAAACTTTGGCTTTTTTAAAGCATTTGAGGTTTATAGTCATACAAGAGTTATAAATATTGAGATAAGACTGGACCGTTTTTACTAAGAAAGCTTCTTAGAAGGACGTCATCTGCCTATCCTTTTCCCAACAATGTTGGGTCGGCTTCTAGAAGCATCTGAATACCCGTGTTTTACATGGAGCAACTACCTACCTGACCTTCACAACCCAGTTACTGGGTAAGAATACGATACCCCTTGGTAAGACTGGTTTTCAGACTTTCGGGCTTCTGACGACCCGTAACGACTGTCAAAGATCCACGAAAGACAGCCGGGACCAACGGCTTAACGTGGGGACGGAAAGGGGACTTGGAATGTGAAGATTGTCACCCATGCACGGACCAACCACGGCAAGAGTAGCGTTCCAAATCCTTATACAATTCTGCTAATACTCGGTTTTACAGCAGTATTACCCATCTGTATCTTATTATCTTCCTACAAATCTGCTTATATACCACACGTATTACATTACATTTCCGAAAACACGTTCTACAATCACGGAATCTCATAAAAGGGTTATTATTCTCGTGACGTCAGCAGAAATTATTCCAATATACGTACGTCAAACAACCCCTTTCATATCAGTTCGTGTTTGTTTTGAGGTCACCTTGTTTTCTATCCCGGAATGTTCACTTGCAGAGCTAAAGCGTATTCCATAAAGTGTAGATAAAAGTTTAACGTGCATTGTGAAATGGAACGCAAATAGAGAAAAGAATAGAAAGACTGGTATTTTTTAATCTGTGTCAGGTTTTGACTTTTGTTTGTCGATAGAGTTGGTTGCGTTTTGTTGAGTTTTTGTTGGAATGTTTTATGTAAGTAGAGGTAAAGAGCTTATTTAGTTTTTACATAAATGTGAAAGGTAACTGCATGGCACAGCATGAAGTCTTGGTTACGATTTCCGGGCGGGGCAAAGTATTATTGATATTTTCCATCTGGAATTTTACAGTAGCAACACAGAGGCTGGATCTATGCCCGGTTGGTGGCAATAGTCTCGACCCCTATTACAATATAACTGACGAAATGTGGGTACATCTCTGCCTAACCCTTCGTGGATTACAGGCGTGATGTTATCTTATCATCATCTGCCTGTCTTTTCCCAACTATTTTGGTCGGCTTCCAGTCTAAACGGATGCAGCTTTGTACCAGTATTTTATATGGAGCGACTGCCTATCTGACCTCCACAACCCAGTTACTGGGTAATACGAAACCCCGTGGTCAGACTGGTTGTCAGTCCTTCGGGATTCTGACGATCCGTAACGACTGTCAAAGATCAACGAATGACAGCTGGGACCAACGGCTTGACGTGCTTTACGAGGCACGGTGGGGTCTTGGTATGTAAATGTTGACCCATCCACGGACCAAGCGTGATGTTATCTTATATGAAAGGTAAATAAAAAGAGAATTGCCACTTGAACTCAAGACTCATTACGATAGGTTTGCAAAACCTAATTCTCTTCGGTTATCCACAAAACACAAATGACATCATTTGGACAGTCAATATTCCTGACACGAATCTAACGAAGGTTGTTAAGTGTTTGAGAGCGGTGCTCCATCGAAGTTTGGCAATTTTCCAAATAGGAAATTTGGATTTGGCAGCGAGTGCTCTCCAGTGCATTTTCGGTCCCAATTTTCCAGTTCCAAGCACCTCGCCGGTACGCTAAGCATTTGCGTTAGCTCTACCGCGGGGAATGAGCAAAATTTATAATATTCTATGACAGGCTGACTGTACACGGGAGTTGCCTGTGCCAGTTTGTTAAATTTAAAAAATAATATAGTTGACTTCCTTGGCTGGTCATCCCACTTCCAGTGTCATATTTTTATTTCCAATATTTATGTATTGCGCAATGGTATGCAATAGTTAATACATGTGTTGACTTGTACAATCATGTTAGTTTAATTTGGTGTGTTGTATTGATTGATTATTATTATTATTATTATTGATTCAAAATGGAAGATTTTAAAAAATCTATTAATGTAGTGGAGCAACGTATATTTCTAAAGTTTTGTGCTTTACTCAACTACTCTGGAGGAGTTGCGCACGACTTACTGGTAAAGTGTGTTGGTCGTAACGCCTTAAATAAAAGAACCGTACAGCGATGGCTTGAAATGTACAAACAAGGAAGAACCACAGCTGAAGATGAGCCGCGAGCACCTCGATCATTATCATCGACTAGATTAGAAGCAAGGGACAAAATCAAGGAAGCACTTCGTCAGTCACGTAGGGTCAGCGTCAGTGATCTCTCCACTCAACTTAACATTCCTCATTCCACTATACATAGAGTACTCACGGAGGATTTATGTCTGGTCAATAAAAGTGCAGTGTGGGTGCCCCACACTCTGAACACGGATCAGAAGGAGTTTCGTTATGAAACTGCGCGTAGCCATTTATCGTGGTATCGCCGTAAGAAAAATATACTTAATAGATTCATATGCCTTGATGAAACTTGGGTCGAATTTTATACTCCTCGTCAAAGACATCAGCCACGATTTTGGGTGGTACCGGGCACTTCAGCTGAACATTTACCACGTGCAGAGCTACATGAACGAAAAATACTACTAATAGTAGCTATGGATGTCAGAGGCATTGCTTTTTGGAGAACTTATGATGAAAATACAACTATGACTGGAGAGCGATATAAGTCATTTTTAGAAGAAAATATTCCTATTTGGGCAGACGAACATCATATAACGAGTCCTATAATTTTACATGATAACGCCAGACCGCACAAATCAAAAATAGTTCAGAATTTAATTGAAGATAAAGGATGGATTGAAATTATTCAGCCGCCATATTCCCCGGATATGAATCCTTGTGATTTCAATTGTTTTGGCCATGTGAAGAGGAAATTGTCGGGTACTCGATACAATAGCAAAAAGGAGTTAGATATTAAACTACAGAGCATTATTGATGAATTAAATGAAAGTGGTACTTTAAATGGTGTTCAAGATTTGCCAGCAGTCTGGGAGCGAGTGATTAATAGTGGTGGAGATTATTGATTAGTGTCACAAGGTTATTTAGTATAGTAGTCAGTTTTTGTAAAATAATAATAATAAAAAAATATGACACTGAAAGTGGGATGACCTAATAGAAAGCTACACTGGCTGAATGCACAAACCGTGCGAAGCCAAAAGAAAAAAAAAAAAAGTAGAAAGCTTTTGTTTTCTTTGGTCACAGTAATGCGCGCGAAATGTGTTATTAAAAGTCCTGCAAATAATCACATTGCTTCAAGTTTGTGGTGAGTTTAAATTTACTTGCAAAGAAAAATGCACGATAGTAAATTATTTTATGATTTGCTTGCATGTGGCAGTTATTTACACAAACGATGCATATATCTATTTACTTGTTTTTCATACAAAGAGCATAGCAAATATTTAAACCTAACATAAATTCTACAATGTATGTCAACTCACGTTTCACGTTGCGTAACTCCAACGATTCTAATTAAAATGCTGCGAGCATTCCAGAATAAGGATGTCATTTATGATATTGATACGTCATTTGGAAAAACAATCATGGCGCCCTTCCGCAGTGAAGCGAACGGCATTTTGATTTTCGAATGTTGAGTGGAATAACCTTAATTATTTTTAGCCATAACATCCCGTAACCAACTGAAATGTTTCCATAGCATGAGGGTTTGTAAGTACCTACTTAATATGTTACTTACCGAGAATCACTTTTAAAAAACAGCTTTCCCCAAATTTATGATAAGTTTCCGCATTAAACATCAGTCTGTATGCTACAAAGACAAACTTCTTTTAAAGTATTATTAGTCCTTAAAACCTACATTCACCCTTACCCCATTCTCACGTAACCCCTTTAATTTCGAGCCCCTCTCATTCAGTAGTGCTTATGCATGACACAATAAACATGAGAGGAATGTGGCCTGGAACACTGAGTCAGACGGGATCTATTTATTTTCACGATTACTGTATCCATTTGAAAGGGGAGAATGATTTCTAGTTTGGGTTTAAAATAGCGAACGTGATCCTCGTAACGCCAAATTATTTATGATATTCCCGGCAGTTTGTACTCACAAAAGCTTCATTATGTTCGTAGAATTACAACATTTACAACTTATTTTCTTTTTAAATAAAAAATATACGTTCAACTTTTTACGTCTATGGCCCGCTGGGCGTCCAGATTGAATTCAGAATTCATTTAAATTGATTTGTCCGCCTAACAATTTGAAACTGCTGTCAAAAATGTCCGACAAAATGAAAGTAGTTTATCAAATACGGCCTCAATGATACATATCGATCATTTCATTATGAACATTAGTTACCTGGCGGGCTTCCAGCTCAAATTAATAATATATCTGCTAACGAACAGGCAGCCATTGTAGAACATGAAGCTTTCATTAACGTTGGTTGTACGTTTTAATGAGGTCCATTGTGGATCTCGACCTTTTTTTTGTGTTATTATGTTGGCTACTGATTTTTAGGCGGTTCACGAACTCTTGACTGTTCCAAAATTATAACCTGTACATCATTTTACACGTGGAATATACATACATATTTGGGGCAAAGGCAATTTGTATCAAGCCGCTGTAGACAAAAGGTTTTAATTAAAATTTTGTGGTCACTGGTCCCATCGCATGATTAAACTCAGAATATAGTCGCTATACCTAAGCTATGTCAAGTTTATATCAGCACAAATTGTAATAACTTTGTCCTTTTCAGTTTTACATTACCACACAAGGCGCATCATAATGTCGCACTTTGATGTAAAAGGCATAAAGACCAACATTCATGAGTTTCCTAGAGATAATAAAATGGTTCATGCACACTATTTTTCTTTGTTACCTACTTATATTTCTACTTTTTACAACTTCGTTCAGTAGTAGGTAGGCCACGAACAATTTACTTTATTGTTGACTCGTTAAAGTTATTTTGTTTTATACTCCTACGTCGTCTTCCATGTATTCAAGAAAATGAAAATTTTCTTATGTTAAAACACCATATTTCGCGCTGTAAACTTTCAAAGCTCGTTATTATGTCTGTTTTGTAAATAGAACATCCTATGATAAAGCTTCTTTGACAGCACGTGCAAGTCTTCCTTTTAATCGTTAAACAAAACTGACGTTAACAGATTATTATTTCGCTAAACAATCCGGCCTAGATTCCCACAAATGCAATAAAATGGTGATAATTTCGTCATAACTCTGCAACGCTACCATAGATTCCAAACATCGAACAGTGCAGTTCCGTGTTCGTCCGAAAATAGTTTAAACGTTGGATCGGTCGCATTCCAACATAGGCCGACTGTTTGCCCCCCATATTAACATAGGCATTTCCGAACGTGAGGTAGGTGTTAGATGCACCGCGCGCTTAATGTGAATGAATGTGTGTTTTTGTGTTGCAATTTGACTGCTTTCTAATGTTACCTAAGTACGTAAAGGTTAAATTGGGGAAACAATTAGACCCGCTAATGGGGTATTACTTGAAACACACTCTAGGCCTTTTTTATCATGTTACGAGTAGTTTATAGATCCGTGAAGCTCTGAAAATGAAGCAGAGATTATCATGTAAAAGAATAAAGGGTCAACTCATAAGCATTCTTTATCACATTCTACTTAATAGCCGTCCAAAAATAGCCCTAACGAACTCGTCCAAAAAGTCATTGGATCAGAAACAGTCGCTATTTACGGGATATAAGAAGAAAAGCTTTCGTGAAGCGTCCACTTCGTTGGCTTCGCAGCCATCCGGTGGAATTGTCCGCACATGCGTGAACTCTTTTGATGTAGGACCGATGAGCAGCGACGAAAAGGTCAACAGTGCAGTATTCTGCAGTGGAAGCGCACTTTGTAGGTTAACAGTAGTTCAATAGGGTTGTATCCTTGTAAAGTTGCAGTAGCGGCAGCTAGTCCGACCGAATTTCATTTTCGGTTTTCTGCAAATTTTTGACCAAAATATCCATTTTCCCTAATTTTCATCTTCGGCCAAAAAAATTAATTGCTTGCAAATGAATACTTTCAATTAATTTATTCAGAGATATTCGATATGTATACGTCAGCTAAAACGCAATAACTATAAAAATGCATAGAAAATGCATTTTCTCGTATATTACAAGTATGTCTCTGAGAAATGTAAGAAAAACCTATCGACAAATAATAATAATAATAATAATTTATTTAATTAAATAAAGGAGATAATAATTTATTTCGGATAATTAAAATCCATATCTTGTTAGTATATATTAGCAACAATATTAGCTTACAATTATGTTAGTATTGTTAGTACTTAGACTACTATATACAACCATTCACTACCCTTACCCAGTGTATAAAAACCAAAACAATAACCATTTTTTTTGGTTTCGGTTTTTGGCCGAACATGCAAATCAATCCGAATTTCGTGTTCGACCGAAAATAAAACCATTTTGCTCAGTCTCTAACTGTAGCAAAAGAATCCATAAATATTTATTGATATATCTATGTAATATAATAATAGACGCTTCATGTCATGCCATATGCCCTTGATAAGATTCCCCGTGTCATGGTTGCCAAAATGCACAATCAACCGTAGGTACTCGGAAAGAATGAAGTATGAATACAGAATTTATGTCTCACAAATATTTGTGTCAATAGGAGAATTGAATCCAAATGCCAGTCGAACTTCGAAATCATAAATAAAAGTAAGGTATTTAACACACTAATTAATTATTCAGGTATTTTGGTGTTCAATTAGTATACTGGGTATTCATTAAATCTGAAACACAAAATGTACTCGAATATTTTAGCAAAAACCACAGACGAGTGGAATTCTGACATTTCAAATAATCAAATTATTTGAATTTGGAATGTTAGGGTTATAAAATGACTGCGGTCTTCGTCCGAGTATTGAAATGTTGAACAATGAATTAATTATTCACATCAATTGCAATGTTGTTGATTCTCCCTGACTAATATTTATGTACAGGTTTAAAATTTATGTAGGCTTACAGTTTGTGAATATTGTAAATTCTATTGAATACGAAGTGGATTCAATACAATTTAGAATATTCACAAGAACACCTTTAGGTAGGCGGATACAAACCAGCCAGGAGGCTAATTGCAATATTTCATTCAATTCTTAGCCAGAAGTTTTGCATCTGAGATAATAGAACTATCGTTTCATATGCTTATAACCAACAAGATTAGTCAGCGTAGACTTTTCCATAATAAATTATGTTTTTTATTTTATACTAAACACAGGTTTTCTTCATTTTCATACTGTCTCACCCAATGGCCTCACCTGTTTCTCGTTCCTACAACTTCTGCCAATATCCTTTTTTGCAGCTACGCATAAGGAAATCACATACCCATTTCCCATTCAATCTCCTTTCAATTTCACAAGCAAAGCAATCAAAGTAAAGCACAGATAATTCAGTTCAACAGCCACCGCGACTGGCTTATTGTTTACTGCCAGTATTTGCGGAGAAAGCCGCAACGTTTTATTGCTTGCCATTTCTTTTGAACGCAGCTTTTACGGTGCTTAGCCATGGACAAACACGCGCCTCAGATTGAAACCACTGGTATTTGCAGCGCTTTCAATTCTCGACTGTCGAATTTAGTTTGTCTGTGGTTTTGACTTGGAGTTGGTTTTTGTTCTAAGTGGCTCCTATTCTGTATAAGTATGGCTTCTGTTACTAAAAGTCTATTTTAAACTATTTTTACGATTTCCCAGGTAGCGTCTATGTCGGGCGATGATAGAATAATATACTCGTATAATACCGTTAAAACACCACTAAATTAAAAGTAATTGAAACTACTTCCATTCTCTACGTCTTCTATAGAAGAATTACCTACTAAAGATTTACGAACAGCAATAAATTGTTAACGAAGTCGATTTTACGAATCACTATCGATAAATTTCTGACCATTGGGTGTTGACATGAGTGACAACCTGACCAAACTATTAAGAACAGTTGTCAAGGGTTTCAGCCTTCATCGTCGGGAAACTCGGTCTAATTTTCCCATTGATTAAATAACACGTGCTACATGTAAATACAATTTTTATTAATAATCATGTTGTTCCGGTGAACATGAGTTCATAATGTTGCTATAGATAGGTATCTAAATATTATTCTAAATTAACATACAATGACTTACATTATAGGTACCTACTTAGATAAATAATACTGAAAAACTGTAAATTCTTGGCACATGTAATGTGTCAAGCATTTACAGTTTACCTTAGATTACGGAAGTCTGTCCCGATGTCACTCAAATGACAAGAGGATGTTGCAATTTATGCAAAATAAAATTGCTTATGTCAATCGAATTTTTTTTTTTAAGTTTGAATTAAGAGGGAAAATTTCTTACGTTTTTTGCAATTTGTCGGTCACTGTCAGATTTTATGTTGACCAAAATATGAAAAAAAAAAATGATGAGGACGGTGATAAATTAATGTCATAATGAATCACCAATATTGTGTCACTTTACTAACAATAGTTGTAAGTCATTGTTGAAACTACTAACATATTGGAACTTGTTTAAAAAAAATAAAAAAAGTTGTTAAGTACCTACTTACTTGACCAAAATGTATGAAACAGCTGACTTTTTTTTTCGTGATCTCAGATTTGGTCCCATAGTGAAAGTTGTTCATATTCATGGGTAGAACACCCTGTAAAAATTTGGAGATGGTAAAAAAAAATCATGCAGTATAATCCTATTGAATAACTATTTCATGAAATATTAATCAATAGGATTAATGGACCCGCAAAAGGACCCGCAAATAGCTAAAAACGTAAACAACGTAATTTGAATTTCACGGGCTACCCTGACGCTTCCCTCTTAATCGATATAAATAAGTACAGGCTTACAAGACTCTATGTCGAAAAAATGCAGTTAAAAAAAAAACAAAAACAATAAGACAGTAAAGAGTGTTGGGGCTCCAAGTATCTTCAATTGAAACTCCCGTGTCGAGGTAGTGGTTTATTTCAGATAAAAACTGTTATTTTACATAAGCGGACAAGTTTCGACGATGGTGAAAAGACTTGATTGATATTACAATAAAAATGAAGGTAGGTGTAGTTAAACTAAAAAATAAATAAGTATGGGGCGCCTGGCACTTTAAATTAGCAACATGTGACACGCACTGGACGTCTTCATAATGCCAGGCGTAAACAAAGAGTTTTTAATCAAAGATGGGTCATGTGATGCGATCCTTCATCTGCATTTTCAAAGAGCTCTTTCACTTTCCATCAAGTAATTCTAAATTTAAATGCAGCGGAATCAAATCCATTCAACATACATGTTGATATAGTGTTTGGCAGAGTTTCGGCCTTCATTCGATTCGATGGCCACCTTGATCTCGAGTTCATATATTTGCGGCAGGCACGCTCTCTCTCGATTAATGATCGAATAGCATTCAATCGAATCAATTCGACATCTATAGGAATTGGAATCGCTTATTTATGGTCAGGTGTGGTTAAACATGTAACTTTTTGGGTTCCATTGATGTCCTGTCATTTCTTTTACCTTATTACTGATTAGCTGACCCGACAGAAGTTGTCGTGTCTATCAATAATTCATACAAAAATCCGATAGAAAAACGCATTTTCAGTTTTTGCCAAATTTCCAATTTTCCGAGCAATTTTTCAAATTTTTCTTTCTTTAAAAACCTTATTCAGACTATATATTCAATTATAGACTACAGAATTTAATTTGTTAGGTATTCGTATTTGTATACTAGCCCGTGACTTCGTCTGTCGTATGCGACTAATCTTTTAAACGGAAGTTATATGAATATCAAAATGAATTTCAAGTTTATTTAAAGACTGAGTACTATTTATGTTCTGTCCTTCATGTTTCTTCGTTGATGTCATAATAATTATTGCTAGAAGTCACTAAGGTTAAGGTGTGTGTATACACAACAATTAAAATATAATATTCATTTGTTTCTGTATCACGAGTCTAGTGTAATATTTTTTTATACATATTATACAAATTAAAGTTTTTTTATACATATTTATTACAAATTAAAGTCGCTTTTCGTTTCTATCTGTGTTCCACAAAACTACGCAACGGATGCGGATTTCACCATCATTTAAAAAAAAATATTCCGGAAGGTTCACATATATTTTACATTAAAATTAAACTTACGTATAATAAAGAAATCTTGATGTTTTGTCGTAAAAACCGTGATAAGCAAGGGCGGGTTGCTAATCAATTAAAAAATAATAATAGTTATTCCTTTTTTTGTGTCATGTGTATAGCGGCGGCCCTGGCGGCTGAGGGTATGTCATGCTCACTCAAATGTCTCGCTGGTGGTGGCGTGTGTGTTGGATCATTGAGTTCCCTTCAAAATGGTTGAGCTAAATGGTGCTGATCCATACGTCATGTTCGTGAACGGGCGCCGCCAGTAGGGACTGGTCATCTCTTAGCTGCCAAGGCTTATTTTAATTTTAATCTAAGTATTTTCATTTCTGAATTGTTATTTTTTTGTTTTTGTTTTTATCTTTTTTAGTACGGACGCTTTTAACGTGCACGTCTTTCTACATCGTTCTCACATGTATTATTTCAACTTGAATGATGTAACCAAAATTTTGTAACGATTTTTATGATTTAAAAGAGTGTCCGTGGAGTTTCTTGCCCGTTCTTCTCCACAGGTACCTACTACGCTTTGGAATGGGCAACTAGCTTCATCTTTCTGACTGACCGACCCCTTGACAATTCAAAAGTGCCTGTAATTGGTTTACTTGAAATAAATGCTTTGAGTTTGAGTTTGAGTTTAATAATAATTAAGTATGATTAGGTATTCAAATAATTACAAATCGGTTTATGAGTGACTACTAAATCGAATAAAAATGCGGGAGTGGCATTCAGAATTAACATTAATTATACAATTTTTACAAACAAAATACTTTGGTGATTCATAATGTATTTATCGAGTTCACGATCGTTGATCTTGAACTAACTTTAACGTCTTTTGATAAGATGGAATTTAAATCAAATTGAAAAGAATAATTAAGTATCAATTAAAGAAGAAGGGTTCTTACTTATGTATACAAGACTTACGGGAAGAACTGACAAGGAAATTAATAAATAAAATGTAAAAAGGAAACTAGCTGACCCGACAGACGTCCTGTACTTTCAATAAGTCGTACAAAAATCCTATAGAGAGAGGGGAGTTATTTTTTTCAGGGAAAACTTTTTAAATTTTTCTTTCCATAAAAACCTAATTCGGACTATTAGGAATATTTTAAAAACAAAAAAACAGCGAAATCGGTCTAGCCATTCTCAAGTTATGCGCTTACAAACGAAGTGAACAGCATTTCATTTGCATTTATATAGAATAGATTCAGTAAGGCTTCGCAGATACGCTACCTACCTCCAAAGACTCAAACAATAATAATTATTCTTGTCAAGTATGAAATTACATCCAATTATAAATTAAAACTACATTTTAATAACTGGGTAGGTACCTCTCGTACTTACTGTCACAAGGTAGGTATTTCAAATTAACGTAAACAATAGTTTTTATATAAGTATCTATTTTAATTTAAATTACCTTCAACAACAATGGGTATTTTATACGTCATAACTTCGAATTAATTGAATGTTTCATATTTACCTACTGTACTTAATTATTGTCTTCTTGTGAATTATGCGAGGTTAGCGTGTAGGTCGTGTGTTGGCAGAATTTAATTCAATCACACTAATTTAAAATAATAATTATAAAGGCGAAAGTTTGTGTGTGTGTGTGTATGTATATTTGTTACTTCTTCACGCTCAAACGGCTGGACCAATTTTGATGAAATTTGGATCGAATCGTTAATAGGATAAGAAAAAGAGTATCTGGAAGGACTTGGGGGAGGGCTTTGCCCAGGAGTGGGCCAGTGTAGCTATGTAAGAAAAAAAAAATGGCCCAAATGTTACAAACGCAGTCTTAGCTATACCAAATGAAATAAAACTTCATAGGACATCACAACTGATTCAAACTAACATTGCAAGGAAAGAGCCAGATCTTAAAACAAGATTTCCAATTCTGTAGAAGACCTGAACCTGACTCAATGATCATTAACCCGGCGAAATTTTGGTAGGAAATAGTTACATGGACGTTGAGGTGTAATATTGACCCATATTACCCATATATTTAATACATGCTATTTCCATAATTTTTAAGTAAATTCGTAAACTGTGTCATTGAAAAATAATAATTCAGAGACGTTTAATTGAGTTTAATCAACTTTTTAAGTAACTCGCGACAATTACAAAAAGAAAGTACAATATTTGCTCCAGCTACTGCACAGAACGGCAACAACATCGCGCGCGTACTTAAAATATTAGAAATTTTAAACCAGCCGGGTAATTTTGACCCAACCTCAATAACGCCGGGTTAAAATAATCAAAACTAAACGCAAAAGGGAGAACTAGGAAAACTCCTAAACCCATACATTACTGTACCATCATCACCATCCTCCACAGCCCGACTACATAGGCCTCTCTTTTCTTGTGCCAATCCCCACGCTCCTGTGCCAGCCTCATCCAGGTTCTACCCGCGATCGTAACAATGGCGTCCGCGAATCTCGTCACCGGATTATTGTATACTCATAGACACTTGCTTGCTGTACAAACAGTAAACATGTAGGTAATGGCGTCAGCAAGAACCCATTATGATCAAAACTCTCAAACTTTCCTTGAATTCTTGACACATCAAAAGCATTCCGCACTTTCAAGCTACATGGAAAAATCATCGACCCACGAGAAACAACAATATTCCGTATACCCAGCCAGTATTATAGCGAAGCGTTATGACTTGACCTATATTTGTAGGGTTGCTAGCCGTCTGGATTCCAATCCAGACGGCTAGCACAAGCCAAACGGCTTTTAAGCCCCCAGTTCGGACTCTGGCCTTACCATTTGTCTGTAAGTAAGGGCCATTTTTTTGACCAGCCTTCTCATTTGTCCGGACTTTTAGAGATACCTAAGGGGATTAAAAAAAAAAAGTTAAATTTCCTTCTTCTTATTAGGGCAATCTAAATGGACTCGTCCCAGCGGGGTAATAGCGTAATACACTAACAGTTGCAATGGTTTTCATTTTGATAGTTCAACAACATTCATTAGCGTAATTTATGTTGTTGAGCAGACAAATTTTTCGAATGCAATGGATTAGCAATATCCTTCAAAATTATTCAAATTGTAAAATTGATAGTGTGTTACGCAATTAGGATGCAGAATTCTATGTGTTTGATGCCATCAGCAGCATCAATCAGTTCCTGTAACGTGCAGACGGACAGGACACGCAGGACACTATTTTAAGTGTCCCATCGTTTATGAACAAGCACCACATTTACTTCAACGCGGAGTCATCTATGAATATCCATCTGAACAGGTTTTCCTTGATTGCGCCAACCTAGGTCCGGAGTCTGTTTCAAGACTTGCAGGTTCTGAGAAAAGAAAGATTAAACAGTAAACTGTCCGGATTGTTTTGCAAATGTCTAGTTTTTTGTCGTGACTTTTAAAATGTCGAAATCGTAACCCTACAACGAATAGATCACACGTGTGCGCAAGTATTTATAGCCGGCGCCCGCGATGATCTGCGGTTTCCGCCCTAAACTAAACGTCAAGATTTACGCGTTTTCGGGAACATTTATGAACTGATTTTCGTTTCGTACTGGTGTTTGATGTTTGGCTGCTGGTTTTCTGTGCCTTTGTTGAGTTTCTAATAGATTTACTCAACAATAGTTGGTAAATGCGAACTGTTTCTGAACTTAAAATATTAGATCGCATCATTATTCCTATCAGTTACAGTTACACCATTCAATCAGTCAATAAGCGACGGTCGGTTAGGCGGTTCCCATAACCTACACCAGCCGTGCGATTCTGTAACCATCTCACTGTGAAAGCTTGGGCGAAGTGAGCTTGGAGTGAGCTGTCATTAGGGATTAACACTATTGACACTGCTCACTTCAACCTCACTTCACTTTGATTTCACGGTGAGATTTTTACAGAATCGACCGACTGCACCCTTTGCATAACACACCATAGTGAAACACATAGAAACACATACACACCATAGAAAAATCTTATAAGTATGTCTGGGTTCGTTACGGTAAAATTTTTGTATGCAAAAGTGAGAATTCAGGTACTATTCTGATTAGGGATGAGCAGTGTTTAGGTAAAATAGTATAATTATTCATTGAATTCTTTTGGTCATGTTTACTTTTTTTCTAGTCTAGTGTATAGTGTTTCGATTTTTTATCAGAATGTGAGGGGCATGAAAACGAAGTCACATGAAATTCTAATGTCTATTTTAAGCTCTGACTACGACATAATTTGTCTGACAGAAACTTGGTTGGATGACTCGTTCTCATCCTCTGAATACTTTGATCAAAGATACACAGTTGTGCGCCGTGATCGTAGTGCACAGTATAAAGATTTGTACTCTAAAAATTATGGTGGCGGGATATTAGTAGCTATTAGTAATAAGTATAATTTTGTTAATAAAACTGAGTGGCAAACCTCCGTTGAGGATATGTGGGTATGTATAAGTGCTGGTGGCGTCTGTATGAATATTTGTATTGTTTATTTACCGTCTTATATACCTTGCCATATCTTTGCTCAGTTCTTGGCCAGGGCTGAAGAAATTTGCTTGCGTTATATGGATTGCACCACTTTGATTCTTGGTGATTTCAATCTTCCTAATCTGAAATGGCTCCAATCTAATGATCCATTTCTAGGAGTTAGTGACCCTAAGTCATTAGCGTTGAGAGACTTCCTAAATATCACCGGCTATGTTCAATTGAATAGCATCTGCAACAAAAATGACAATATCCTTGACCTCATCTTGGTGGATGAGAACTCCAGTCTTTCTGTTTCTTCCGCACCCCCCATCAGTAAACCAGATATACACCATCCGCCGCTAGAATTAACACTTAATAGAACTTCAATTTCTAATTTAAGCAATAATATTAAACAGTCTACATATATTTTCACTAAAACAGACTATGAGGCATGTGTTCGTGATCTACGTAAAGTAAATTGGGAGGATTATTGTCATTTGAGTTGTAATGATTATGTTCTGACATTTTATAATATACTATGGGATAATATAGATAAATACACTCCGAAGGGTAAACCTAAGAATAATTGTTATCCAGTTTGGTTTTCAGCTTCGTTGATTAAACTTCTTAAAGAAAAGCATAAATACAGGATTCGGTTCAAACGGTACAAAAACCCTCGGGACTACGATACTTTTGTTGCCCTACGAATTAGAGCTGGGAGGGCTATGAATGACTGTTTTAGAGATTATATAGAAAGAATTGAGAGTGAATTAAAAACAAATGTAAAAGCTTTTTGGCGTTATGCTAAGTCTAGGAAATCTTTCAGAGGTGTCCCTGACCAAGTTTCGTGGGGTGACCGTGTTGGTAAGGGTGGTAGTGGCGTGGCTGATCTTTTTGCAGACTATTTTGCATCTGTGTACGGTGTTACTCAACAGACTAGTAACTTCCCTCCAGATTACTCCTCGTCTAATTACAGTATGTCTTCCATTCGCATTACTGAAAATGACGTTAGTAATAGCATCAAAAAGCTAGATCTTAATAAAGGAGCTGGTCCGGATGGACTTCCTCCTATTTTTATTCGTCTTTGCATTGATGCTCTTATTATACCACTGCAGATAATATACAATAAATCCCTTACTGAAGGTATATTTCCTGATTTATGGAAAATCTCACACATTATCCCCATACATAAGTCTGGTAGTATGAATGACGTAACTAACTATAGACCAATTTCTATTATATCACAATTTGCAAAGATGTTTGAGGGTCTCATATACAATGTAGTTTATTCCCACCTCCGTCATATTATTAGTTTGAAGCAACATGGTTTTGTGTCTAACCGTTCTGCTATGTCTAACTTACTTATTTACACTACTTTCATTAGTAACACCTTTGAAGCTAGGGGTCAGGTTGACGCTGTTTACACAGATTTTGCAAAAGCCTTTGATCGCGTTGATCACACAATTCTTTCTATGAAATTGAATTACGCTGGTATTCATGGCTCTCTGTTGCGGTGGTTTGAAAGTTATTTGATTAATCGTTCTCAAATAGTTGCCCTGGCGGGTTATGAATCTCTACCTTTTTCTCCTGTTTCTGGTGTTCCGCAGGGCTCTAAGTTGGGCCCTTTGCTTTTTTTGGTTGAAAAAAATGCTTGGCTTTATAATCCGTCCATCGAAACCTTTTCGCAACAATAGTAGCATTATTTTACTTTACAACGCACTAGTAAGGAGCTCCTTGGAATACTGTTCTTCTATTTGGTCTCCCTATTATTCAACTTATTCTAATAGTGTTGAATCTGTTCAGGCCCGTTTTGTTAGATATTTATGTGTGAAGAATGGGATCCGTAAAGCCATACCAGATTACAATGACAGGTTAAGGCACTTTAAAATGATTAGCTTAAGAGAGAGACGCAGCCATTCTGACTTACTAATACTTCATAAAATTATTAACGGTTTCATTGATGCACAATTGGTAAACTATTTTAACTTTAGGTCTAGCCAACGTAGTAAGCGTCATCATCGTATTTTTGAATTGCCTACATCCACCTTAAATACCACATTTAATAGCCCACTAACACGTATGGCAAGGCAATATAATGAAAGGTCCAACTTGACAGATTTTCCTATTGATATTTTCTCCATGAGTTTTGCTTCATACAGACGTTCCCTATTTAAACAGTGTGAAGAGTGCACATCTATGTAGCTCAAATTGTTTTTTTTTTTTTTGTTTTGTAGTGTTCTAGATTAAGTTCTACTAAACATACTTTTTATTGTTCTCTTTTGTCTCTAATATTTGTAAGTTTAATGTCATGCATACCTGTTATTTGCATGGTTACTGAAATGGCAATTTTTATTATGATTTTTTTTATTTGAGTTGTAAGTGGCTGTGCTGTTGGTGTGCTTATTATAAATAAATAAATAAATAAATAAATAGTCACAATCTGAATCATTTTGATGGATATTCCTAAACCTTTGCTCCATATGTTCGAAAAAAATATCTGCTCAACAACGAAAAAAAAACGCAAAGAATAAAAAATAAAAAAATTCAAGTAAGTATAAAGATTGTGATTATTTGTGTGTGAATAAAAAAATTGTGATTTAAATAATTACAATCGAGGAAAGTTAAATTATAACTGTAATATTATAGTCCTGCCTGAACTAAGTTTATAAAAAACCTGTGTTTCAGGCCATCAATTTACAACAAACATTTAAAAAGATGACAAAAATAAATGTATGAGAAGCTAAATAGTTTAATAATTTGGTATTATTTTGAAACTAGATTATGTACGATATATTATGTTTAAATAAATGAATAATATTAAAGTAGATAAAGTGGAGACATAATTTATTAGGTAAGGGAAGAGACTTATATTAGAGTAAATAGATAGATAGATTTTATTTTAAAAGCTAGTAGTTTTGTTTAATGTATGTTTAAATAAATGAATAATATTAAAGTAGATAAAGTGGAGACATAATTTATTAGGTAAGGGAAGAGACTTATATTAGAGTAAATAGATAGATAGATTTTATTTTAAAAGCTAGTAGTTTTGTTTAATGTTTGTTGAATTGTCATGAATGAAATCTGTATGAAAGCTATTGCTACTGTTAGTGTGTCACGCTTACGCCGCAGCTCAGCGGGGGACTGCGTAACACTATCAGTAACAATGGGTTTCATTTTGACAGTTTAACAACATTCATTGGGTTATTTATTTTATTTATTTATTTATTTTATTATTTATGTACACACAGTAAAAAACATATGGATATGACATTTTAAAAATTTGAGTACAAAGGTACTGCTTATTTCTTAAGAAATTTCTTCCAGCAGACCTGCGAAAGGAGAAGTAAAAAAGAAATGTAGACAATAGTGTGCGAGAACATGAAGAGAAAAATAAGAATGTGTGAAGTCTAAAAGTAACATATTAAATATACCTACACATATAATGCGAAAATTAACATAAGTATACTTAAATAAATACATAATGCTAAAATATACATACACATATATTTATATATATATATATATATACATACATATTATATATATATATAGAAATACTCACAGTACAGAGGAACGTTTTACGTTGTTGAGCAAACACATTTTTCCAATATATGGAGCAATGGATTAGCAATATGCTTCAAAATTATTTAAATTGAGAGTAATAGTGTTTTACGCAATTAGGTTGCAAATTATAGGAACCGCAGAACCAACCGTTAGCCTTTTCTACGCCTCGCTAGTTTCCCTGTTCAGTTTTTACGTATTAAATACACGTCCAGCTTTTGTTAGCATTGTCTAGCTTTATTTGTAGATTGCTAGGCCGCGCTGGACGCCGTTTTGATTAAAAATACAGTCCAATTGGTAACTCTTCCATTTTTAACCTCTTCCATTTTTAACCTCTTGTATCGTATTTTCAAACAGTAAAAAGTTCTCGAACATAGCTGCTTCAAATACCATCTGAGTTTGGTCGACTACTTACTTACTGCAGGGCTGATTTTTAAAAACTCAGCTATCGTAGATGTGTAGAATAAATTTGACAGTTAGTTTGACATAATTTCTATACGAAAGCTGTCAAACCTCAATATTTATTCCAATTAATATTTATATTTATTTAAAAATCAGGCCTTAGTGATATAAAAATAAACATTACAAAATAAATTAGTGCCTAAAGGAAAACTTCTGAATAATAATGGAAATACATTTATGTCGTATTCTCATCTACTTCACGTCTATACAGAGAAAGCCAAAGGTCAGACCAAACTTATAATAGATATGTTAGCAATTTCCCTTCTACTAAAAGGACATGATATAAAGGGGTTTCCCAAAGGACCGGATACACTGTCAAACATGAGAAAAGGGTATTGAAAAGGTCGTCAACAAACTGTCATACATAAAAAAGAAAAAAAAAATGCGTAAGTGAGGATGTCGGTCTCCGTATTATCTATAGCTATACTAATAATAACGCTGCAGTGGTTGTTTGTTAGTTTGAACCATTGATATATGTATACAACATTATTTTTAGCACATGGCAAACCCGAAACACGTGTCTATTTTTATGTAAAGAATCTATGTAAAAACTGTCACAAGTGTATCATGAAAAATCACGAAGTTATAAGCTTGTTATGTTACCTGATTGTCCGTACAAAAAGTTGGTTACCACGTAACACGCGCCACCGGCCGACCGCCTGTGTTGTGCGCATATGATTGCGGATATGTACTTAGTGTCTCTCGGTGTCCAACTTTTTACCATTTAAAAATATTTTTAGGACAAAATATAACATGGTGTAAAAACTATTGCAATCGATTCAGTTACTTATTCTGAACAAACTATATTCAGGTTTGCAGTATACTAAAAATAATTTTGTATATAGATTAACGGTTTGAACGCGTTAATCTCTGGAACTACCGGTCTGATTGAAAAAAAAACTGTGCATTTGATAGCCTGGTTCTCGAGGAAGACTTACTTAACCACTAGGACCCTTATGAGCCGAGCAAAAAGAAAGAAAAGTCAGAAGGAATAGAAAGGAAAGAAAAGCGCGAGCAGGGGTACCGTATTTTTTTTTTTTTTTAAGATTTTATTTTATTTTTGTCGGCGGGATTAATAATTATGTATATCCATGCCAAATTATTGCTTTCTAGTACTAAGAGTCTCTGGGCTAAGCTGCGGACGGACGGACGGACAGACAGATATGGCGAAACTATAAGGGTTCCTTATTGACTACGGAACCCTAAAAAGGGAGGGGAAAGAGTCATAGAATCATAGGGCATCGAACAATCCGTCCGCATCGTTGTCAACAGGAAAAGTGCCCAAAGGCTGGCAGCATTGTAGCATTGCTACGTTGTTTGGAAATACTGATTCTTTGGCCAAACACTCCAGCAGTCGGACCCGTTTGGGAGCCGCTTTGGCTCGAACATAATATGTATAAGTTCCAATAAGATTGGAATATTTGCAAAGTATGCATCGTTGTCAACAGGAAAAGTGCCCAAAGGCTGGCAGCATTGTAGCATTGCTACGTTGTTTGGCAATACTGATTCTTTGGCCAAACACTCCAGCAGTCGGACCCGTTTGGGAGCCGCTTTGGCTCGAACATAATATGTATAAGTTCCAATAAGATTGGAATATTTGCAAAGTATGCATCGTTGTCAACAGGAAAAGTGCCCAAAGGCTGGCAGCATTGTAGCATTGCTACGTTGTTTGGCAATACTGATTCTTTGGCCAAACACTCCAGCAGTCGGACCCGTTTGGGAGCCGCTTTGGCTCGAACATAATATGTATAAGTTCCAATAAGATTGGAATATTTGCAAAGTATGCTTTTAATTTGAACATTAAAATTCTTACCTACTCGTGCGACATTTTATCTTTTTTTCTTAGCATTTTCCTTTAACAGTATTATATAGAAGAAAATGTAAAAATAGCATTACTTACTTTCTTTTAAAAGCGTAAACTTTTATCTCTTTCTTCATTCTTATTTGATTTTCCGCAGCGTCTCTTTTAAGTGAGTATGTATCGATTGACCTTTTACAGAAGCCAGGTTGACGCAATATGATATTTTAGGCCTGGGTTAGGTAAATCTACGGAATAGGGTGGGCTGACCTATTCTCGATAGAGATCAGTTTTATTTATTATAGAAAGTATAGTATGTTACCTATTATTAAATTCAGGTCTGCCGTTAGAGGTCGCTATTTTAAGCAGATATTCTTATGGCAAAGTCATAGCATTTATTTCAAACTAGCTGTGAATACCCGCTTCGCTGGGTCATTTTTAATTGTATAGTTATTTCATCATCTGCCTAGCCTTTTCCCAACTATTTTGGTGTCAGCTTCCAGTCTAACCGGATGCAGCTGAATACCAGTATTTTACATGGAGCGACTGCCTATCTGACCTCCACAACCCAGTTACTGGGTAATACGATACCCCTAGGTAAGACTGGTTGTCAGACTTTCGGGCTTTTGACTACCCGTAACGACTGTCAAAGATCTACGAATGACAGCCGGGACCAACGGCTTAACGTGCTTTCCGAGGCACGGAGGGGTCTCGGTATGTAAAGATGGTCACTCATCCACAGACCAACCGCGGCAAGCGTAGCTTAACCTGATCGATCGACCTGTGCGGCTGTTATTATTTAGCCACGGGCCCCTCTCTGTCGGGCCACTCTCACTGTGTGTACGTAAATAATAAAATAAATAAATAAGCTCTTCGAAATATACCTATTATAGATACTATAAGAATAACGCCAAATGTCACAAATCTCCAAGTTCATTGCCATCAAATATTAGTAAACTAAACTTAATCTAAATAAACAACTTAATCTAACAACTTTATCTAACAATTACTTCCACAGAGCACTTGATTTCCCTTACAGATTTATCTTGGCACTCTTCCGAGACCTCCCATGCTGTTATCAATGCATTCCGATTCCTTGAACATGTCTGTGACGTAAGCACAGTGCTCGCTGGTAATGCAGTATGCGTATATCTTGATAAGGATGATGAAGAAAAAATAATGCTTAATTAAATGTATTGCATTTGACTTTTCACAATTGTAAATGGCATTTCATGTTTCATCTCAGCCATTAATTATTTCGTATCACAAAATGTGTTGTGTTGAAACTAGCAGCTCTTTCAGTGCATGTATAGTACTCGTAGAACTATATTATTAGGCTCTCCGACACATTGAAAACTTATAACATATTTTTTTTTTTAACCGACCAAGTGCATTTCGGACCACGCACAATGAAGGGAAGTAACTAGTTGTGATGAATGTATCCCCAAAATAGAGGGCCTTGACGGTTCCGTTTTTTAACCGAATTAAAAAGGAGGAGGTTGTCAATTCGGTTTTTTTGTTCGATAGAGGTTTATTCCGAAATGGTCCCATTTAAATTTCGTAAAGATCTGGTGATGAGTTTCGGAGACAGACAACGGAACTCTTCAATAAATACCAGTAAAACAACCGCGATTGCTGCTATCGCATATGTATGCATTGTTTACGCAATCGCACAATATAACATCACGTCTGTACCCTATAAACGCAGATGCAGCTTCCTGTCACTGATATTTACATAGTAAGCAAATAGTGTAAGTATAACTAAAAATTGAAATATAAAAACTTTTTTATATAAAAAATAACTGACTTCCAAAAAACACTAAAAAGTGAAAAATAACTTTAATTTCGGAAGTCGGTGTCAAAAAACGAAAATGCAGTACCAACTACACAGACTTCCAAAATTAAAGTTATTTTTCACTTTGTAGTGTTTTTTGGAAGTCTGTTGTTTTTTTATTTTGTTGAATTTCGCTATTACAATCGACACAGAAGTAAATAATACATTGCTAATTAAAACCGTCGCTTTTCATTGCTAGATCTGAAAATCTAACCACAGTAAGGGCCCTTTCCCACGGCAAGATCGCGTTTTTTGCAGGTACGGTTTTGTGCAAAAAAACCCTACCTGCAAAAAACGGGATCTTACCGTGGGAAAGGGCCCTTAGTCCGCACCGCATGTTCAGCAGTCGCGGATGCGATCACAGAACAACGAGGGATTCGGATCTCTTACCTGTTCACTTGCACGCAAGGGAGGGCGCCCACGAGCAATTTTTATCTATTTATTTAATACTTCAAGCTATTCACTTGTTAAAAATGTTTGGACGTATGTCTGAAATAAAGATTATTATTATAAATGTACAGAGGCGGACTTTGCCATAGGTATTTTCTACCAGTCAACCTCTGTCAACTTTTGTCTCCGCAACTAATTTGTCTCTCACATCAAGTCTACGGGTTTGTATGAAAGTGCCGAGGTGAACGCTGTGATCTATTTTCTAAATGTCACTGTCATAATTATCTCTTGACATTTTAATCTATTGTTATTAGCATCGTATTATGATTCTATTGTTTACCACAAATAAAAGACAACGTGACTCGTTGCAGCTGTAAATAGTTTTCAAGGTCTCATATATCATGTTTGTTTTATTATGCAGTTTTCAATGAAAGCGTGTGTGTTACCTACTGATATTTATTTCTTTAAATATGTAACAAGATATTGCGTAGGTAAATTATTCATAAAGTATATTTGTTATGTCCATGGAAGCGCTCTTGTGGACTGAAATATACTAAAACCTAGCCAGAGAATTATAGAACATCTGTGTTTGAATTCAAATATAGTAGTTCTTTTATACTAATACTAGCAGCGCCCCGCAGTTTCACCCGCATAAGTTTCGATACCGTAGGAATATCGGGATTAAAAGTATCCTATGTGTTAATCCTGGTTATAAATTATCTGTGTGCCAAATTTCATCAAAATTGGTCCAGCCGTTTGAGCGTGAAGAAGTAACAAACATACAAACACACACACACTCACAAACTTTCGCCTTTATAATATCAGTGTGATTATAAAGAGGTACCTAACATTTGTTTATTTGTGTGGAGGGGTAATCTCCTGAAACAAATCGGATGTGAAAAATTCTTTTTGCATTTGATAGCTCAATCCTTGAGGAAGGTTATAGGCTATTTAACTTCACGCTACATACATAGGCTATTTACTAGGTGCTAGGGCCATTATTATTTCTTATATATATAAATGACTTTCCTCAGAATATACCCTATCCCATGACATTGTTTGCTGACGACAGTACTATCATTGTTAAACTTGACAAAAATAATAAAGACTTTGAAGCTGACATAATCAATGCTTTACAACAAGCCGTTAACTGGTTAGAACATAACAACATAATTATAAATTTAAAGAAAACAAAAATTATGAATTTTCGTCAAAGAGTAGCTAATCCAGAACTAAATGTAAGCTTTAATAATGAAAAAATTGAAGAAGTTGCAATTACAAAATTTTTAGGCTTAACAATCGACAGTCAACTTAATTGGAAAGAACATACTTCATTATTAATTAAAAAAGTTAGTAAATTTGCTTTTGCTTTGTATAAATTAAAGAAAGTAGTCAATCAAGCAGCGGCAGTCACTGCATACTATGGATATGTTGATTCTATACTACGCTACGGAGTCATGTTTTGGGGCAACTCCTGCAATAAGGACATGGTGTTCAAATCGCAAAAAAGATGCATTAGAGCTATTACCGGTATAAGAGTAACTGATAGCTGCAAACCTTATTTTGTATTGTTAAAAATAATGAGTTTACCTTCCTTGTACATATTTGAGACTGCTTTATTTGTTAAAAAGAACATGCATCTATTCCGAAAAGCATCTGAAAATCGCTATAAAATTATTAGACCAGAATATAGACATGAATTATGCGTTCGGCCATCAAAGACCGCCTTGATGCACAAGAGCATACTTTGCATGGCCCCAAAAATATTTAATAAGATACCAAATGGAATTAAGGACTTAAACATTATTCATTTTAAAAACAAATTAAGACATCTACTATTGGAAAAATGTTATTATACCATTGACGAATTCCTTAATGAGAAATTGTAAATTATTTGACATTAATATTTATTAATGGACATTGTAAATTTTATTCCTTTTATATTCTATTATTGACATTGTACTATCTTTAATTCCATTCATTATTTGTTAATTGTTAATGGTTTTGCTTGTTTTTTTCTGTCTTATGTTATTTTGGGTTTTATTGTAATTATTATTTTATTTTAATATGTTCACAATTCTTTTTTTATAATAATTACTGACTATGTGAAAGAGTGTACACCTTTAAGGTAGATTTTTGAGGAACTAATTATTTATTATTAAGATCTCATGTAAAATGTACCAAAAATCACACTAATAAATGAATTTGAATTTGAATTTGAACTATCAAAAGGAAAAAAGTCAGAATGCACTCTAAGCAAAAACGAAGTAGTAGCCCGGGCGAGCGATAGAATGCGACGCGATGGATCGGGCACGAAATTTCACGCAAACAAAGTCGCGGGCAGAAGCTAGTTGAGTTATAAGGACTGGCATGAAAGACAGACTTATTGTTAATAGGTATGTAAAGGCGCTCCCAAACTGGGAGAATTCACCTGGCGCCACGTTGGCGCATTGGTTAAGTGATTGACTGCTCCGCTTCATGTCGCGGGTTCGATTCCCGCACGGACCAAATATTTGTATGACCTACAAGTAGTTGTTCCGGGTCTGGCTGTTTGTGTATGTGAGTTTTAAATGTTTGAAATTCCTAGTGTGGGGCAACGTTTTATTAAACAATAAAAAAATTAAAAAAAACCTATAATGTTACCATTACCCGCGACCTAGCCACATTCCTTCTACCTATTAAATTTGTATTAACCTATCCTGATGGTTTCCATTATCACTCTACACTACCTAGCAGTTGGGGGGGCTTGCGCAGTCTAGAAGTAGAATCTTGGATTACAGAAGAATGCTCCCAGTGACGGTGCGCCTTTAGTGAAGAAGTCGATTAAAACCAACGAAAAACGAAAACGTTATAAAAGAAGCTATCGATTTAATCGCTTGCCAAAATAATCGATCGCTAATGCAATCTCGGGAGTTCACAACATCAATTAGGACGAACAAAGATTTAGATACTGCAAACTGCTAAGTGGATTTTGGCAAGAAGCCAGGAACAAGATAGAGTGGAGAGACAATCTTAACATTAGATCTAAGTATTGGAAACTGATGACAATGGAAATAACGTCAGGCCCGTTGTACACTCACGTTTGCCGTGAAAAACTACGGTTGATCGTTGATTCGCCGTGTGTAGGCACGTCTCTCAGTGTTGTATGGATCACTGTGGAAGTTCAACCTATGCGTTGGTCATTTGCTTAACCGGGCTTGCCTGTGGATGCATCAATAAATTAAGGCCTCCAGCCAGGACTTAAAAAAAAAGTTCCGATTTAAAGCGTCAGGCGCTTTAAATTAATACATCAACCCAACTTCGAATTAACGTCGAAATCCCATTCTATTGCTTGTAATAGATTCGACATGAAACTGATTGATTGATGTAGTATTCTGTTTCACGATTTAGCGTCGCTGTAACTTGATAGTGAAACAATTATCTACAGCCGATAATGGTGCTCACAAACTAAACTAAATTTAAGTTCAGTGCATCTTTTTCTTTACATTTTATTAAGAAAAGGACAGAAGATAAATAGGTATTAGTTTAGTCCTGTCAAATTGCTCAGAGTCTGACGTAAATTGACGTATTTTTACTAGCCAATTTTTTATCACGTCTAAACTTGTCTATGGAGTATCTTAATTTGACAGGACTAAAATAATATTTATCTTTTGTCCTTTTCTTAATGACATTGAAAGAAAAAGATGCACTGAACTTAAATTTAATTTAGATTGATATACAACAGAATCGGCACCAATATCGAAGGAGTTGAATATACATCGTTGTAAATGGCGGCCATAAATCTTGGCAGTAGACGCTGCTACTGCTTGATGTGGCAGTACAGCCGAGTTACAAGTTGTAGGACGTAATTGTTATGTTAGGATCTTGTATTTAGCTTTGAGATTGCTTGTTATATAAGATAACAAACTATGAAGGAGTTCAGAAGACTAAGGCTTAGTGCTCGACATACGGTCAGAGCTGACATCTGTCGCGTAGCGATTTATACAGGAAACATAATGAAATAACCACTACGCAAACTGTTGTCATGCGTTCAGCATATGATTCGTATGTAGCGTGGAAATTTTTCGCCAGTTACCAAAAAAAAAATGCTGATTCGTAGAGAAGTGAAATCTCCGCGATCAAAATGTATGGAACAATTTTTTTTTTTTAATAATTGTCGAAAAATTTAGGAATCATATGCTGAATTCATGGTTACAGTTTGCGCATTGGTTTAAAAAAAATCCTATATTGGACTCGCGCTCGCTGATCGTCGGCGCGTCGGTGCTACACTGTACTGTACCTGCACGTCCATCCATTTATCGTCATTGTCTTGGTACGTGTGACCGACGACGGTACACGATCGACGTTAGCGTAACACTAAATCCAGCTTAAAATGTCAGGCCCTTTGTATACAAGCTGTAACTTAAATAGCGCACAACTTCATAAGGGGTCATTGTACTCATCATTATGAACAACTTTTACTATGTGACTAAACCCGAAATCGCGAAAAAAAATCAGCTGTTCCCTACATTTTGACGAGTTATGCGAACATAAATGTAGGGAACAGCTGATATTTTTTTTCGCGATTTCAGGCTTGTTCCCATAGTAAAAGTTGTTCATAATGATGAGTACAATGACTCCTTAAGAAGCTGTTCTTTATTTAAGTTACACCTTGTAGATTTTCATGGTTTGTGATAAGTATTGTTTAATGACCAGTACAACTACTCACCAAATATTTCAGTCGAATTGCCCGTAGTTCGTGGAATTCGGTATACGATAAAACCACCTGTTTATGTCGCATAATTATATAAGAAATGTCATTGCCAAAAACAATGAACACGCGAAGGGACATAAATTCGAAAGATTAAAAAAAAAACTCGATTCACGTGCTTCATCTATGGGGTATAAAAACCGAAATGCTCTAAGATAGGTACTTACATTTTCGATTAGAAAATCGTTGGAATTTACATTTACATTTACTTCGGGCGTTCGTGTTAGGCCTCTAATCTCATTACTTCTGCCTGTCTGTTTGCTAAGCTTGGCCATTATTCAATGTAGAATTATATTACCTGACGTTCCAACGTGGAAACAGTAAACATTTAGTGGCTAATTGAAACTCCGGTATCTCAAATAGCCATTGCCTCTTGTGTCATTGTGGTTGGCGGTGGCAATGTAAACCGAAAATATTGCCACGTTTGCCACGTGCCATCGTAAAATGATCAAATCGTGGCTTTTAATCCTTTTGATAGGAAGTTGCTCTACACATCTGACCTAAGGTAGCAACACGCTACGGTTTCTGTTAAACATCATAACATAACATCACGCTTGTAATCCCCAAATGGTTAGGCAGAGGTAAACCTATGTAGCGGTATCTACAACGCCACATGCGAACTACGCGTCATACTGACGTCACGCAAAATCCTGCATCTCGCAAGCAGAGTTTACCGCGCAACTAGTACCTATATACAACGTGTAACGTTAAATGCGCAAAACCTCAGACACCTCAACTGATTTTTAATTCAATTGACCTATTTCAGAGAGAAAATAAGTAATTTAAAAAATTGTAAAGGTTTCATGTGCTGTTATAGTTTTACTGGCCATTCTGATCGTTTCTTGCGTCTGCGACGACGCTTTACCGAGGGAGGAGTCGTCACCGGGCCGCTGCGCCGCGCTGACATTGGCTTGCTTGACCTATTAATAAATAGACATGGCAACGTTTTTAATAAAGATTTTTTGAAAAATGTGACCTATATTAAAAAGTGGTTCAATTAATTCTGCTCGTTATTCTGATCAAACTATTTTCAGGTTTTGCGCATTTAACGTTACACGTTGTATATGTCACCGGTCTGGTCGGAGGATCCTCCCTTTTCTATGAAAGATACACCCACGTTTAAACATCGTCAGTCCAATAACCTGGATACTTCAATCTGAAACAATTACACATCGAAGAGATTAAAAAACTATGCTACGGAAAAATGGAGGTGTGAAGATATTTTTTAAGCGAAATTGGCTAGTAGCCAACGAAATCTTGCATCGATTTGTCTGCACTACTGTAAAAAAACTTTGCACTTTCTTGGCGTTTGAACTTTATAATCTAAACAATAAACTCTTATTTCGTTTTATATCGCCAATCTACACCTAGCCTTAATCACTGGTCCTATAAAAGTTAATAACACCAACGGGTTTACGAGCTATCAAAAATTAAGCCATCTGTCAAAAAAAAAAAAAAACAATCTGGCTAGCCTTTTTCCAACTATTTTGGGGTCGGCTTTCAGTCTAAGCGGATGCAGCTGAATTCTAGTATTTTAGTTTGAGTGACTGATCTGACCTCCACAACCCAGTACTTAGTAACACGATACCCCTTCACTGGCTGGGTCATCACTATCAGATAGTGATGACCCAGCCAGTGAAGGGCTATACCTAAATAAATCGATCATCATCATCATCTGCCTAGCCTTTTCCCAACTATGTTGGGGTCAGCTTCCAGTCTAACCGGATGCAGCTGAATACCAGTATTTTACATGGAGCGACTGCCTATCTGACCTCCACAACCCAGTTACTGGGTAATACGATACTCTTTGGTAAGACTGATTGTCAGACTTTCGCGCTTCTGACAACCCGTAACGACTGTCAAAGATCCACGAATGACAGCCGGGACCAACGGCTTAGCGTGCTTTCCGAGGCACGGAGGGGCCTTGGTATGTGAAGATGGTCACCCATCCACAGACCAACCGCGGCAAGCGTAGCTTAACCTGTTCGTTCGACCTGTGCGGCTGTTATTATTTAGCCACGGGCTCCTCCACGACGACCACGGGACCTAAATAAATCGATATTATTCAAATTTTTCAAGACATCCCCCCCCTGCCTAGAATAAATAATTCGAAAGAACAAACACTCCGTAGTCTGTACCTACTCAATTGTATATTCATTGAAAATGTGAAAAATTAAACAAAATATCAGCCTGTCAAATTCGGTCATAGACAACAAAGATATTTTAAAAAAGGATTTCACAAGTTGACGCGTATTTATTTTTTTACCATACAACATACCGACAAAAAATAGAGTCCTACATTTGGCGACACTAAAGCCAGTACCATTCACAGTCAGGCGTCACTTCCCACGTCCGTTGCTAGCTTGCATTGCCTACTAACTATTTCGCAAGCACAGTACCATATGGCGCGCACCGGCAACGCCGAACGTAGCTATGCACATTATAAATTAATACCATATGGATTGATATGAAATATTGTTAAGATAAATTCTTTATCTATTTATTGCTCCTTCATCCCGGCAGATGTTATTTTCCTGTTTGCGTTGCGTTGTGCATCTTCTAAACATGCAGATGCGTCCCAAATTAAATACGTATGAGAGCTATTTAATAATATTAACTAGGTGTTTAATATTAGATAATTATTAAATTCTGTCATGTTTCTGCACTGATTTTATTTTGTATTTTAATTTTTTTTATTAAAGTTTCCGAACGAAACGTACGGGCATAGACGAGGAGTGAAGTGGGAGAAACAAAAGGCGGTAGTAAAGGGGAAAAGTGTGATAAAATAAATGCTGATATAAAATTACAAAAAGGTGTTTATTTCTGCGAATCCAACGAATTCTTCCATCCTACATAACTATGGCGAACTTAAAATTCTCATAATTTCTTCAAAATTACTAAGGGCTGATTTTTCAATAGTCAGATAACTTTTATCTGAAGAATAATTATGAAAGTTTGACATATTTTCTAAACAAAAACTGTCAAACCGCAAAATTGATTTCTCTCCAACGCCAGATAATTTTATAGGAGGAATAATTTTGAATTTTTGACAGTTCTTCCATGCACAAACAGTCAGACGTCAATTTTATTCCACGAATCAAAATTATCTGTCGATTGAAAAAGCATCCCTTAGTATGTTAGTTGCGGTTTCAGTCTAGTACATGTTTAGGAATTTCCTAATTAGTTTCGAACTCAAAATGGACCCTTAGAGCCCAATTTATTGTGACTTCAAATTCTAAGACAGATTTCTCTACCGTTCGTCCACCACAATTTAATTTAATAAGGCTCTAAATATGCTCCAAAGATTAACATCATTACTTAGCAGACTTTCCGCCAAGTCTAAACGCATAAAATATCGCTCTTTACGAACTTGGAGTGCAGACAAATGGACGCTGAAAACAGATCCGCCTTTCCGCGCCCGCCGCACGCACGCAGTCCGCCTTTGTACAGTACTTTTTTTACTTGTGCATAAAGTTTTAATAAATAAATAAATACGGGTCGCTAGCAACTGTCCGTAGCTTTAAGGATCCCGCAGGCAGGCGCAATGTGACTCCGGTAGGACAATTTCCTTGAAAATTTCACAAGTCACGTCGCGGCCATGTGACCAATGATAAATGAAAGGAAATTGTGTATTCTGTAATACGATATCTGAAGCACTTTTACACGTCTTATAAAAAAAAAAACTTATAATAATCATTGTGTGTGACAATATCTATCTGACGCTCGATCTGCCATATTGACGGCCGCCTGACAAAACTATGTGTTGATTGATGGAGACACAGTTTTCCGATTGGAAAAAAAACTTAATGGCTACCCACTAAAGTTTCTCTTTAGATTTTCTATTTACTTAAGTATTATTGCCACAACCCGTTTTAATTATATTTGTGAAAATTGAGTAACTGATACCTGTGCTTTTTATGGTAGGTAAAGACAAATAGATTTAATGCCGATTGCCAATTATTTTCGTCCTAAAATAAAACAAATATTCATAGCGAAACAGACAGATTAACTGCTTACTAGTCGATTCATTCGAATTTACTCGCCCGAAACGTTCGAATCGTCACTTTTAAATAATATTATTTTTTCTATAGGCGACTCGCACGAAGTTAATGTATTTGTGGGCGAGAAACTTCAGAAATATGTATTAGGCAATTGGCACGTTTTGAGTTTTATGCAATAAAGTATAGAAAAAAGGAACACAAGCGCACAGAAGTAATATAAGAGTTCAATAATGATTATAAAACGTGTACTTTTTTTTCTTAACATAAAATTCAAGCCCATAGAAAAAAAAAAAAGAAGTGACGATTTGCACGTTTCGGACGAGTAAATTCGTGCGAATCGTCTAATAAGCTGGAATAACAGACGTTATGCCTGATAATTTATTACAGTAATTTTCGCATCGTACTTCAGATATCAAAGTCTTCTCGAGAAAATGTAAACCACATTCTATTGTATAAACGAGCTTCTAAATAAATGGATCATTCTGGATAACGTTATGATTATTCCATTTATATTCTATTGTAGATAGCTCCAGTGCCCTGATGTTAGCTTATCTCAGACTTGCAAATAGTTAGAAACTTTGTATGGACTGGAAACTGGATATCAAAGTACGGTGCTCGATCAAACTTGCTTCGGACCTTGTTTGATGGGTCTCTCTTGTTTTGAAATACAAAGTAGGAATAACAAAATTCTATATAATACTGATCTTTCTTCATTATTTTATGATAGATATTAAAATGAGGCTGAGAATCAGCACTTTTCGAACGTCAAAATTACATAAGACAGTCCCCCAAAACGCCAACCCTTTATTACTACCTAGTGCTTTAGCTGGGTAGAAGAAGTGGCGCACCAAACTCCTCAGCAGCACAGCTGTCCGTAGACCGTTCTCTTATGTATATCTTAGAATCGACGGAAGCATCATCTTGTTAAGCGCCTAAATATGTATTAAAAATCTCAAGCTCTGAAAGTACGACTAAAATCGAAACGGATATTCAAATAATTACCGGCTTTACAAGCGACCTATTCGACAAACAAAGCACCGAGCTGTGAGCATCGTAAGTCATTAGCTGTGTAGAAAATGATCCCTCTAGAAAGGAAGTATTCGATTACTTTCGTACAGACGTCAGCACATCAAGCTACTACAATCTGTCAGATTTCTTTAATAGATTTTCAACTTTAGCGCTAAAGCATAAGGTTCAAAGTTGATTGGGAAAATCTGAAAGTTTCGGATAGCTTGATGTGCTGGCGTCTGTACCATCGACACTCGCTCGACTCGAATCGGTTCGACGCTCGATTTGGATCTTGTATTTCCTTATTCTTTAGCTCTTTTATGATACTGTAGACTAAACGTTTCGTGGGATTGTTTATTTTGGTTTTAATTATCGTTAAACTAAAAACAAATTAATGGATCTTAAAGATTTTGGATTCATCAAATAAAAGTTGGTCTTTTGATAACTTTTGTTTGTTGACTTTAGAAAAGCAATATGGCGCCATAGTTTAGGTACTGCCAACTTTTTCGCCAGTCACATTCTTTTTGTTTTGTTTTTCAACACGCTACAAAAATACTAATGTGCCAATTCTAATTGTTTCAGGTAAACACAATACTATCTTCAATTAGCGCCATCGACACTAAAGGTTATTTTTTTTTTTGTCTAATTCACCAGTCATAGCGAGCAGGCAACGAACTAATTGAATTAGCTCATTATTGAGTGCTCTTTAATTCAATTAAGTACGCATAGCACACAGGTAACAGGTAAAATTGGGTAGTTGCATGATATTGAATACTATATATTCTAGTACATAATATATCCACACATGTAATACAATAATAGAATTCGAAATCAAATTTGAAATCGGTCGAAAAATAAAAAACTTATAACTTATAGAAATTTTTTGTCTATCTCTTTCTCGCAAAACGAAGTTTTGCATGTAATTTATATGGCGATACTGAACTATGACGTCACAATTCAGTATTTCCCTCTCTGTCTAATTGAGAGTTTTGAACGCTTATATCTTTTCAATTTTTAAAAATATTAAAAAACTGTTTATACCAAGCTATTAGTCAACTCGCGGATTAACAGTGTAACATCAGACCTGTCTTTTACCAACAGATTTAATGCATTATTGGATTTCTCTTCAGGTATTACGGTATATAGGTTACCAACGGGCTACGGGGATAACCTTATTAAATAATCAATTTACGCATCCGTGATTTTGCGATGAAAATACTAAGTATTTCACGAAGATACGTCATATTTTTTTTTAATTATGCCCGTAAAGTGGAAAGCTCTGAGAAATTTACAGCGTTATTCCAAGTTCTTTATTTCGTTTGAGAAAATAAATTACCTACAGTGTTTGCTTTGAAAACGGTAAATTTCGTTTTTCATAGATATATTTTAATCCTCAAAATGAGGTCGGAACACTTGAGGTTTTCACCCACGTGCAGCGAATTGTGCAATCGTTGCTGCAATTTTCTTGGGCGCACAAATCCGTAAAATTATCACGTTGAATTATATTTGAAGCAAAAGGAGGTCAACCACACTTCAGGCTGATTATATCCCTGTCTCTTGAAGCAAGGCATGTAGGGTTAACAGGTTCTTTTTTCAGGACACACTGTTTTTCAAAGATGTCGGCTTCATTCGATGTCGCACCCTCAAGTAATCACACCCACCCTAGATGTGATTCGAAAATGTATTATTGTGACAGTTAGCTATGACAGTTTCTTGCTGTAGGTATATCTATTTCTCAAGTAAACCACGACATAGATTCCTCGTATTTCGCATTCAATAAACCTCACTTCAGCAAATGATATGCAACCGCAATACGAGAAAATACAGCGGGTTAATTGCATAACACACTATCAGTAGCAATGGGTTTCATTTTGACAGTTCAACAACATTCATTGTGTTATTTATGTTTTTGAGCAGACACATTTTTTGAACATGTGAAGCAATGTATTAGCAATATCCTTCAAAATTATTCAGATTGAGATTGATAGTGTTTTACGCAATTAGGGTGGAATCATTTTACAAAAACAAAAAAAAAAAACAATTAGTTCCTCCGCTTTTTATAAATAGCGTGGCAACCCTGCACACGTTCCATTCATCTGAGTGAAGCATTAGCCATTCAGGAGCGTTCATTTCATCGCTCTTTCATTCCGCGGGCAAAGGCTGGCTGCATTGAAAGGATACGCTTTTCAATCCGCCATATATGAGGAAGAAAGGAGTTCGTACGAGGCTGCGGGGAGGCTAGCTTTCCAGCGACAGCTGTATAATAGTTACTGTTGTCAGTTAATCTGCTTTTCTTCCTTTTAACTCAGCGTCAACGTTTGTGCTATGGAGATAGGAATTTAACAAATCCGGTCAAGAGTGAGTCGGACTCACGCACCGAGGGTTCCGTACCATTATATATATTAAATTTTCATTTGTTTTTCTGAAAAAGTGTGATTTTTAGAGACATCCTTTTATTTTTCCTGTAATCCTTACATAAACTTCTATCACATGGAATAATTTCAGATTTTTCTCTATGCAAACTTCAGAGATAAGGGGGGAACGGTATTTTTTTTTTACATTTTTCATCAAAAGTCGAAAACTATACGGCCTAAAAAAAGAAAAATGTTTGAGAATGTGCAAACAGCACTCTGTCATATGAGATCCCACATACTAGCCCCACTTCGAATTTTTACCCCTTCTTCAGTCCTTGTTGCAAAAAAGAAATATATTTTTATTTCTTTCTTATTTACAAAATAGTTGGGCAAACGTCATCTACAACTATTCCAAATTTCAAGTTCGGACAGACAGACAGACTGAGTCGCACCATAAGGGTTCCTTTTCACCATTTTGGTACGGAACCCTAAAAGGAAGCTTTGTAACTGACTTGTTATTTTGAAAAATGGATCTCCATTTGTCTTCAGGGAAGTTTTGAGTACTAATGTGGATGACTATACGAGTAGGGGAAGACCAAAGAAACGGTGGATGCACTGTGTGAATGATGATATGGTTAGATAGGGAATTAATACCAAGGTGACGATTAATAGAGAAGTATTGAAGAAAAAGGCATGTTGCGACGACCCCAAATAAATTGGGGTAAGAGCAGGAGAAACATGATTATTTTCAAAATAGAGCTTTCTCATTAACACTTTGTAACTGAGAGTTGAAAGATTGTGGCAACTGCACGTGGATATCGTGCCAAAGTGCATTTCACCCACAAATAACTCGTTAGTCGTACCGTTTTATGGTTTCGGAAAATTTCGTCTGTCAAGGTGTAAATCTCTTGATAACAACGTAGGTAATCTGGTTTATTTTAAGTAATTGAGTACAAAGATCGTTTTACTTTAACGACAAAGGCAAATAAATCATTTATTTCAAATGAGCATATAAAAGGCACTTTTAAACGTAAAAGAGTACAAAAAAAATTGATTTGATTCTAGTTTCCAATAGGTTTCGTATGGAAAAAAATGGGCAACAAACATCACAGTTACTCTTTTAAAACGTTTTACAGTATTTTATAACATACATTTGTTATAAATTAAATATAATGAATTATGTGAAGTTGATGCACCTAGAATAAAATTACTAAACCACAAGAGGTGAAAAGGATAAAAAACAAAGCAATGACATAAATGATGATGATAATGATGAAGTAAATTAATTATGTAATAGATACATCTTCACAAATATTGTGCTGGGGAGAAGAAGTGGCGCAACAAACTCCCCAGCAGCACAGCTGTCTGTTCAGTTAGAAAATACTTGATTGAATACAATACAAGGTATGCAAAGTAATTAACATCACAAGAGACAGAACACTAAATTATATAGAATAAAAATAAAATAAAATAAAATCTCAAGATTGCAGCAATACGTGATCATCTTATTATCTGCCTAGGCTTTTCCCAACTATGTTGAGGTCGGCCTCCAGTCTAACTGGATGCAGCTGAATACCAGTATTTTTTATGGAATGACTGTCTATCTGACCCTTCAGAACCCATAACTGGATAACACGATACGCCATTCAAAGATTCAAAGATTTCCAAAGTTTTTTGTTGCCTATGTTTCAAATCCACATCTTATATTTAATGGCGCCGTGTCTCTCCCGCTCTATTATTACTGAAGGAAGACTCGCCATGTTTATAATAACTTTTAACAGCTTCACAAGTGTTGCCCGATGACAGATCATTATGTTAATGGACTGATAAAAGGGAACATGTTTATTATTAACAAGCTGTTTGTTTATTGTTTATCTTCAAAAACCTTCTAACACGTAATATTCGTAGGTAATTTATTTTTTGCCGACTATGTTGATGACTGGGAAAATTTTCCTGTTTAGCCATTATTTACTTTGCGTTAATGATATTAACATCGTGAGGAAACCGGCATGTCCTAGAATTAAAAATGCGAAGACGTGTGATATCTACCAACCCGCACTGGGCCCACGTGGTGGATTACGGCCCAGTCCCTCTCACAGAGAGGAGGCCTGTGACCGGACAGTGGGAACATTATAGGCTGATTATGAATGATATTAAAAAAACTGCTTAAATACTTTTTTACCTCTACCTCGTTGGTCTAGCGGACGGAAGCGCTACTTGTTGAGCATAAGGTCCTGGGTTCGATTCCTAGGTCGGGTAAAGTGTTATTGAGTTTTTCCATCTGGAAATTCTCAGTAGCAGCCCGGAGTCTGGATTTGTATCCGGTTGATAGCAAAAAGCTTGCCCTCTAGACTTAAATATATCTAGCGAAATTTATGTGTACAGCCGGTCGATTCTGTAAAAATCTCACCGTGAAATCATAAGTGAAGTGAGCACTTAATAGTGTTAATCCCTAGCGAATGACAGCTCACTCCACGCTCACTTCACCCAAGCTTTCACGGTGAGATGGTTACAGAATCGCACGGCTGTTGTGCTATTCTGTAAAAACCTCACCGTGATATCTCGGGTGAAGTGAGCTTAAAGTGAGCCATCATAGGTGTCAATCCCTAGCATCAGATGAAAGGACAGCTCACTTCACCTAACTTCTCACGGTGAGATTCTAACAGAATCGACCGGCTGTAGGTGCAACGCTGCTTAACCCTTCAAGGATTACAGACGTCATATCATGTTACTTATCTACTGTACCTAATATTTTAATATGATTTCTCTCAAAAAACCTTACATAAACTATGAAAACACACGCAACAGAATATACAAAAGAGTTACAAATGCGTTCACATACAGACAGACCAGTCATATCTATCGACATTCCAATCGTCAATTTTTTTATTAATAGACCAATATAAAGGGGGCACCTTGAACCCTATACGGACTGGACATCAACGAACCAGCATACCGATAAACTTCAAGAGCGAATCTATTCGAGATAGCTGGTACTCAAGCCCAATAGCCATCAGTCATCGTTAGCCGGTGGATTTGGTTCACAAATTGTTCATTGTGTAGCTAGTGTAGCGGTCAATTTTATCCAATTTATGCGAGCGCGGCCATCACTTAAGTATACTCTATTGGCGCGGACAGATGGCAGGATGTGTGTGGATTAGTGCATTAGGTGTCTATGCTTTGTTGTGTATCTAGTGTCTATGGTTACTGAATTTATGGCACTGGAACGTGGAAAAATTTCATAGACAACAGTTTTTGTGCTAACATGGAATGAATGAGCATAATAGTATCTACGAAAAATAAACACAATGAATTGATCCACTATCGCTGTATAAGTAGTATATCAGTATATTATACCTTTGTTTTTTTTTTTTTTTGGGTGGGAAATCATCAAATACATAACTTCTCCCGCTCTAAATTTTACTGAGTAAAACCCACCCGTGTTCCTTCAGTTGCCTGTGCCAGGGGCGACGGTAACTCTTTCGAACAACCCGCGACCCTGGCATATACAACGTGTAACGTTAAATGAGCAAAATCTGAAAATAGTTTGATCAGAATAACGAGCAGAATTAATTGAACCACTTTTTAATATAGGTTGCATTTTTCAAAAAATCATCATTAAAAACGATGCCGTGTCTATTTATTAATAGGTCAAGCAAGCCTATATCAGCGCGGCGCAGCGGCTCGGTGACGACTCCTACCTTGATAAAGCGTCGTCGCAGACGCAAGAAACGATTAGAAGGCCAGTAAAACTAAAACAGCACATAAAACCTTTTTTAAGGACTTATTTTCTCTCTGAAATGGTCAAATGAATTAAAAAACAGTTGCGGTGTCTGAGGTTTTGCGCATTTAACGTTACACGTTGTAGAGATATCCTATAATAATAAAACAAACTATCTTCTGCTCGAGACTCCGCCCGTATGATTTTTTTTTTGTTTTTACATAAAATATATCCTATATGTGTGTCCCGTCACTTCATTTTAGTTTAGCGTTTTTAATTTAACTTTTTTTATTTTGGCTCGGCCCCTAAGTGTCGTAGCGTGATGTTTAATAGCCTAAAGCCTTCAAGAATCGGGCTATCAAAATGCAAAAACCTCCAACTGGCAGTTCCAGAGATTAGCGCGCTCAAACAAACAAACTCTTCAGGTTTACTATATTAGAACAGATTATGGTACTGTCGCAGTAGCACTCAGGCAATCTTCTAGAAGGTACTTAAAATAGTCATCATCATTAGTGCCATAATGACGAAGACGCCAATGCAGATAAAACGATTATATCAATGTCGTACATTATCGTGGGTGGTCTGCAATCGCCATTAAGTGTCTTTGTTGTAAATCATCATTACTACCATCGTCCTCTTGCCCTTATCTCAATTTATTTGGAATCAGCAGATCATCTCTTCCACACATCTCTATGAATCGTCATTTCAGAATTCACCCACCTTTCTTGCCATATATCATCAAAATTCCAATTCATTTATTTGCCAGAACGTAGGTTTACAACGAATGTTGGATCACTAAGTTCCCTTGAAAATGGTTGAGCTGAATGGTGCTGATACTTCATGTTCGAGAACGGGCGCCGTCAGTTGGGACTGGTCATCTCTTAGCTGCCACGGCTTATTATTATTATTTTTTAATTTCTGCTATTTTTTGTTTTGTTTTACCTTTTTTATTACGGTTGCTTTTAACGTGCAAGTCTTTCTACATCGTTCTCACATGTATAATTTCATCGGCTTTGGGCGTCGATGGAAGATTGTAGAAAGGGAAAGGCTGGATTGGATCAAAATTAGTTACGGCTCCATCGCTTCTTTGCTCAAGACTGCCGTGCGATTCTGTAACCATCTCACCGTGAAAGCTTGGGTGAAGTGAGCGTGGAGTGAGCTGTCATTCGCTAGGGATTAACACTATTAAGTGCTCACTTCACTTATGATTTCACGGTGAGATTTTTACAGAATCCACCGGCTGTGCCTTATTTTTCCGTACGTTAATAAGTAGATACAACAATAAACACACATTAAATACGTCACTTAATATATACACAGATAAATAATTAATATACAATAGTATTAATTCTTTAATTTGATGAACAATTATCATCGTTATCATTCCGAGAAACTATTACTGTTGCAGCGTTATTATTGAAAGTAATGTTAACATTTAAAAACAGCGCTTTAATTTAAAAACAGAAATCAATATTAATAAAAAATCCTTGACTGCTTCGTTGGTCTAGTCGTTGCAAGCTCTATTGCAGAGCGTGAGGTTTTGGGTTCCATTTCCACGTCGGGAAAAGTATCATTGGGTTTTTTTCCATCAGGAACTACGCAATAACAGACCGGAGTCTGGATTTGCGCCCTGTTGATGGTAATAGGCACATCCTACACGGGCGAAATGTGGGCGTATTGTACAGACGCCAGCACATCAAGCTACCCGAAACTGTTAAATTTTCCCAATCAACTTTGAACCTTATACTTTAGGTATAAAGTTGAAAATCTATAAAAGAAATCTGAGAGATTGTAGTAGCTTGATGTGCTGGCGTCTGTACGTACACCTTTCTCGAACCCTTACGGAATGCCAGGCATGTATTTATGTATGTATAAGTAATACAAATACCGTTTTTTTTTTAACAAAACGGTTGTTATCATTTTCAAGAGTTCAAATGGGTCTGGCTGTTTGTGTATGTGAGTTTAAATGTTTGTAAACGCACCCACAATACAGGAGAAATTCCTAGTGTGGGGCAAAGTCTCTTAAAAAAAAAAAAAAAATATGGGAGCTGACAAAATCGGCATTTGTCAGCTCTCAATCGAACTCTTGAATGTAAAGCGTTTCTCGTGGCTCTATTTACACATGTTTCGCTGAGTCATTAGATGCTAACTAGTAGATAATGCACATTGCAAGCAATCTTCTGGATAATCGCTATAACTGGTAAGGATGACGACTCAATTTGCGCAATAGATACTTTAATAACGATTACCGTACCGAACGTGAACCGTAGCGTACAGCGTATAGGCATACGCTGTACGCTACGGTTCACGTTAAGGATTCAACAAATAAGTATTTGTACAAACTAAAAATTCTATACCTACTTGTTCTGGGAATGAGTAAAGATAAAAATCCAAAAGTCATTTATTCAAATTAGGCTGAGAATCTGCACTTTTGAACGTCAAAATTACATAAGACAGTCTCTCAAAACGCCCGCCTTCACCACTTACTAGTGCTTTAGCTGGGAAGAAAAAGTGGAGCAAGAAACTACCAGCAGGTGTAATAAGCAGGGTGTTGATGTGTAAGTGCGTGTGAGATTTACACCTACCATAAGCAGAGATCATAGAGCAGAGAAACTTAAAAAACAACGTTGTACATATGTATCATGATGTCAATCTCACCAATAAAGTGACTGCTATAGATTCTACCACTAACCAAGTAAAGAGGCGTCCATTAATTAAATGAGGCGTTTATAGAAATTTTCTGACCAACCCCCGGTGAGATGTCGTGAGATTTGGCTCAATCCTCTCCCCCTTCCCCAATCTCACGTGAATTTTTCAAATTGCCTGGTTATAGTGTAAATGTGTTGGATTTGGGGTCTCGGCAAATATCAGATAATTTATTCCCGTAACACGGAAAAAATTACCTGATATTTGCCGAGACCCCCCTCCCCCCAAAGTAAGATTAGGTGAGATTCAGCTCGACCCCCTCCCCCCCTTGAACGTCTCACGTAATTAATGGACGCCCCCTAACATAACATAACATCTCGCCCGTATATCCAGAAGGGTTAGTTAGAGGTGCACCTATACCTACGTTTCATCAGTAATTTTTAAGACCCATGTAACAGGTGGCGTGCCTATTGTCATAAACCGAGCACGAATCCAGGTTCCGGGTTGCTACTGAAAAAATCGAGATGGAAATACCCAATAACTCTTTGCCCAAAACGGGAACTGAACCCAGGACCTTATGTTCAGCAGTAGCATTTGCGACCAACGAGGCAGACCAAGACAATAAGGCATAAAACTTGTTCCATAACATAACTTTACCAGAATCAACATTATTGACACGAAACAAGCTGTTAAACTGAGCTACGAGGCTTTTATACAAATATTTTTTATGGTCTACGAAAATGTAGCAATTTGCTACGAAAAGCGTAGCACTCTTGCTACAGATTATTTTTCGCTACTATCGATTTGCAACTTTATAAGATTTGCTAATCACTACATAGTATAAAACAAAGTCGCTTCCGTCTGTCTGTCCCTATATATGCTTAGATCTATAAAAGTACGCAACGGATTTTGATGCGGTTTTTTTTAATAGATAGAGTGATTCAAGAGGAAGGTTTTTATCTATAATACATGCATAATATAGTAGAGAAACACTGATAATTTTAGAGGTTTCTAATGTGATGTCGTAAATAAACACATTTTTTTGCGCTTACATTGTAAACGCTGGCTGAACCCGTCGAGATAGATCAAAATAATGTACTACAGTATTGTACACCTTAAAAAGGTCTACAAAAAAGTCTGTGATGGTATATGTCTATCTCTTAGGGATAACCCAGAATAACCATTTTTTATCCTATACTTTTTACGAAAAATAATGGCTCTAAAATTATCATTGTTTCTCCATTGCACCCGTGCGAAGCCGGGGCGGGTCGCTAGTTTGGTATAAGACAATGCTAAATAAGAGTGTTTATTAGACAGTAGCAATGGGATTAATTTTGACAGTTCAACAACATTCGCTGCGTTATTTACATTGTTGAGCAGACACACTTTTCGAACATATGGAGCAATGGATTAGCAATTTGCTTCAAAATGATTCAAATTGAGAGTAATAGTGTGTTACGCAATTAGTTTGCCGGAGTAGTAGTTTGTCCAGCAGTGGAGCAGAATAGATAACCTAAAAGATTTGTTTTGTTTGAATTCAATATGAAGATTTATTAAATCGTCTTAGATTTCATTTTATCTCTACACAGGTGAACGAACTTCATTTAACAAGTTAATTCTTATAAAGGTCGTTGAACTCTTAATTGAACAATAGTCGGTTTACATTTAATTTAATTGTAGTTTAGTTTTGTGGCTCAATGGATAGCGTGTGATAAGACTGAAACATTACGTTCACTGCGGAACGAATGAACAAAGAATGATGTAGATAAAGGAGTAATGACTCACTCACTAATGTTTGGTTTTAAATATCGGTTCTTTGATAAACCCTTTTTAGTTATTTTGTATCGACAGTGGTGCCGATTCCCTCGTTCACAAATTAAACTAAATTTAAGCTCAGTGCATCTTTTTCTTTCTATTTCATTAAGAAAAGGACAGAAGATATGTAAATCTTTGTTTAGTCCCGTCCAATTAATCAGCGCCTGACGTAAATTGACGTAATTTTAGTGGGCAAGTTTTTAATCACGTCTAAACTTGTATGGAGTAGTTTCAGGCGCTGATTAATTTGACAGGACTAATCAAAGATATATCTTCTGTCCTTTTCTTAATGAAATAGAAAGAAAAAGATGCACTGAACTTAAAAATTTAGTTTGTGAACAACAGAATCGGCGCCATTGTAAGTAACTCCATTAGGAATTAATTAATTGTTCATTGATTATTTGATTACTACCGACAATGGATGTAGTTTTTGTAAAATGATTATAGATCTCTTTATAATGTTCAAGTTTGAAATGGCAAATTTTGTAAAGTTTGGTTATAGTACTAACTGCATAAAAGATAACAAAATAAGACAATATACTGCTTTTATGAAAACATACATAACTCATTGCCATAAAAATAAACAGCAAACACAATTATTTGCATTGCAAATTTTCGCAAAACTAGAAACCAGAACACCGATAAAAATAAAAATAAATCATAGTAGAAATATTCAAAAATAGAATATAGCGTTGAAAGTTTAAACCAGCCATCTATCTTCCACGCATAGACAAACCGTCGGTATGAATAAATATAAATAAAGAAAAGTGCACGAGTAACGTTGGCATACTGCCAGCGCATTCGAATGAAGGAAAATGAAAATTACCGTTACGAAGTACGTATAAAAATAAATATTTGTTGTTTACATACAAGTCGCCAAGCTTTGCTCGTTGACAGTTTGATTGGTAAACAAAAAAGCATGTCACGAATCACGATACTGGTAGAACTATCATTTTGTATTCAGGAAGGTTTCTCGCAGTTTTATAACTTGAGATTTGTTTTTTTTTTTACTCTTCCTTGTTATTTCTTATTACTTTCTATTGGTGTATTATATAAAAATACACTATATACTATAGTACGTTTTCTTTACCAAACGGGTAACGAACGTCTCCTGAATTTCCGTATTCGCAACAAAGATGGCAGAGCTTACTACAATCGGCCGCACCAACGCCATCTATTAGCACGAGGCCGAACTAACTCGGTAACTTAAACACTACAAGGGCTGGTTTATAATTTTACAGGGCGTTTTCTTTTTCTTCGGTTTGCTTAATATACTCATAGATACGTTTTAATTAACACATTATTTTTCAAAATATTCTTTTGATATATTTTGGGTCTTGTCTTGAATAGGTAGACAAGTAGAATATATAGTAAATAGTTAATATAACTACTTACTTATTATTGAAAAGATTTTACCTAAGTAGGACTATTTACTGGTAACTGTAAATTAATATGCAGTTATTCGTTATGCATTTTTTTTATGAATACTTAATTACATATTTTAGTATCTATTACTATCCTAATTTATTATCCGTTGTATTTTTAGCAATAAACTGACTCAATAAAGACAGTCGGGACACACTTCTAGTAAAATACCGTTTTCCGTAATCTCCCTAAAACAGCAACACTTGTAGACTTTAACTATTCGAACGTACATTTTGATACAAATCTCTCAAAGTTAACCGGGCTCATATAGCAGTGTTGCCACACTAAACCATTGCGGTTGCCCACAACTCACAACCTGACACTAATATATACAAATTATGTTCAAACTTTTGGTTAATCCACGTAGTTTTATGAACTGAGATACTTAGGTAGACTTTTTTTTTTTAGTAAATGTATAATTATTTGATGTTTATATAATATCCTACTTAATTATATGTGTACGCTGTTGAGGCAACACATAACTGTGATATAATTTAATGTAACATCTTGCATACCATTTGTGTGTATACAATGTACAGACGCCAACACATCAATTTACTAAGTACAATCTGTTTTTCTTTAATAAATTTTCAACTGTATCGCATAGGTTCAAGATTGACTGGGAAAATTTGACAGTTTCGGGTAGCTTGATGTGCTGGCGTCTCATGTTTTGGACAAATATATCAAATCAAATCAAAATCAAAAATAATTTATTTCTTCAACATTTTACAAGAACTGAATAATTAGTGATTGGAGCCTCCCTTTAAGCAAGTAATGCCTGTATTGGGAGACTCCGCTCTTCCATACCAAATATAAAAGTAGAAAAAAATAAAATAAAATAAAACGTAATAGTATAAGATAATAATACAATATTTGAATGAGTGTGTGAGTATATGAGTGTGTGTGAGTATATGTGTCTGTGTGTAAGTTTTGAGTGTGTGCGCAGGTTTGTGTGTGTGTATAATAAGTGTGCCGACATGTGATGTGAGGTGAGGACGTGCCACCGCACTTCCACTATCCTACAACACTTAAACTGTTGCACTCCATAGCATGCAACAGTTCAAGTGGACAGAACCAAGCATCATGACGCAAGTGTTAGCAGTGCCTCTGTTTCATCATAATTTAAAAGTTTTATCCAATTAATTAAACATTTTTTGCAGTCATAGTATTGTTTTGTATATATGTTTATTTCCTTATTTATCCTATTATATAAATGGGCCGAACGTTTATGTAATTGTATTCTAGCAAACCGCGTTCGCGATTGGGGAATTTGTGCAATATTGTCCTTTCGTCTTTTTGTTAATTTGGAGGAGTCAAATGGTAAACTTTTGTGCATTTTCAAGGTGGTCTGTATAATATATAATTTTCTTACAGAGAGCAGGTCACTGAGCTGATATAGTTCGTCTGTGTGGAATCTCAATTTCTTAAAATACATGATTTTTATTAAAGCACGTTGTGCACGCTCAACATCTATGAATTTTGATTTACTAGCTCCTCCCCAAACAGGGATGCAGTACGTCAAAACTGACTGCACTAGAGCAATGTATATTTCATTAAGAAGATTTCTTGGTGAATTGTGGCGAGTACACAAAGTTTTGGGGACGACATGTCGTAATGAATTAAATAACCAGCTCAGCTTCCTGACTCTGCTTGTAACTTGTTCGAGATGTTGGTACCAAGACAATCTTTGGTCAACAACAACTCCTAAGTATTTGGTGTGAGTTACTTTATCTATTGTTGGACATTTACAATTTAAATTATTTATATTGTCACATTGATGAATTTTTAATTTAAAGTGTTGTTCAGGCTGAGTACGGTTATTAATACTAAAACATATAAAGTTGGTTTTTGAGGTGTTCAATGTGAGTAAATTACTTTTTAGCCATTTAGCGATTACAGTCATACCCAACTCAGCATAGACTTTAACCTCTTTCCAGGACTTCCCAGAAAATACAACCGCTGTATCATCGGCATAAGCGAAAAGTTTGGCATTTTTGATGCTCAAATTGCAGAGGTCATTAATATAGGTCAAAAATAATGTTGGACCAAGTACGCTTCCTTGAGGCACGCCGTATGATACTTGTGCGTCTTGACTAATGTAGTCACCAACTCTTACTCTCTGTTTTCTATTAGAAAGATAGTTACGAAGGAGATCTAGAGGGTTACCTCTTATTCCAAATTCTTGTTCTAATTTGTTCACAAGGATCGGAACAGAGACGGTGTCAAATGCTTTTTTCAGATCTAAGAATATTGTAATACATTTATTTCCATTGTCAAGACTGTCAACTACTAGAGTTGTAAGAGCAGTTACTGCATCCTCAGTAGATAAACCTTGTCGGAATCCATACTGAGAGTGTGATAGTAGGTCAAATGTATTTAAATATTTAAGTAGTCTGTTATTTATAAGCTTCTCTATTATTTTTGAAATGGTGGGTAAAACGGATATGGGTCTATAATTATTGACATCGTCTCTGTTTCCGCCCTTGTGTACAGGTGTAATAATGGATTGTTTAAGCGGTTCAGGGAATAGGCCTGTTTTAAAACATAAATTAGCAAGATGTGTTATAATCGGAACAGCTTCCCTACTTATATGCTTTAGAAAACCAGTCGTTAAGTTGTCCCAGCCAGGGGCGCTAGAAGTTTTTAGCCCAGCTAAGATTCCGTTAACTTCACTGGAGTCCGTCTCAATGAGTGCAAAAGAATTGGGCTGAGTAGTCATCTTACTTGTCGAACTAGGGAGGGTTGCATTTAATTGTATATTACGAGCTAGCTGTTCTCCAATATTGACAAAAAAGTCGTTCACAAAGTCAACTGAATCGTTTGGGGATGATTTTAAGTTCAAAAGTTCACAATTTTCATTTTTAGGTTTGCTAGAATAAGTTATGGTTTTTATATTTTTCCAAAGTTGTTTATTGTTATTGACTGTTTTAGCTAAAAGTTCCTTTTGATATTTTCGTTTAAGTTTTTTGATGAGGTTATTGCAGTAATTCCTATATCGGATATAAGTGATTTTTAGAACACCATTGTACGGATCATTTTTGAGACATTTTTGCATTTTATTGCGGTTATGTATACAACGTAGAATACCTGGGGTGATCCACGGTTTAATTATACGCTTATGGCAAGGGATTTTTACAATATCAGTGCTTATTTTTATAGACTCAGATAATTTATGCAGGAAAAGATTAGTTAATGCTATAGGGTCATCACAGAAGAGCAGTTCTGCAATTTTGTGTTCTTGGAGATATTTTAAAGCATTTTCATAATTTACAGTTTTTGTCATTTTTGGAGCAAATTGTATATTTTTTATTTTAGATATAGATAAAAAAGTGGTGTAATGATCAGTGATTGTAGTATGTAAGATACCAATAACTGCTGTCAATTTGTTTTTATTAAATTTCAGCATAAAATGATCCAAACAGTTATTTTCCCTAGTAGGCTGTGTATGTCCTGGTAGAATACCATAAGCAGACAGCATATTAAGGTAATTTAATCTATTTTTACGGTCTTGACTCAGTTCCGAGTCTTTTGGTCTAATATTAATATTGATATCTCCCGCTATAATAATATTTTTTTGCAAGGGTAATGTGTCAAGCTGTTTGCCCAACGAGTCGAGGAAGTTATCAGTACTAATATTTGACGGCGACCGGTAGATGCACAGAATGATGAAATTATGAAAAGATGAAATATAAATAAGTATAAATAAGAAAATTAAAAATAATAATAATAATATACAAATATATAACTATATCTTATCTTAGTATTACGTGGTATAAAATCTCAAGAGTTTTAAAGAAGCTCATTTTATTGGATGACATTCGTAGACTTAGATATTAATTCTTTTTGTGTCGGTTCTAGCTAAATATTTGAGCATAGCTTTCACTGACACTGATAGACAACGTTCTGACTCACACTAATAAAACATTTAATTAAAAAAATGAGGATATTTCTGTATACACGACGCTACAGATACAGTGACTATTTTGCTTATACCAATATCATCTTGCTATCCTAGCTTCAAAAATTAACCTCGTGTAGGTAACCCGGGCATTAGGTACCCTTATCCTCTGATGCGTTTTAAAAATCTAACATTGAAATTCAATTTGACTTTTAATTCTCTCCGTAACATTGTACAGACGCCAGCACATCAAGCTACCCGAAACTGTCAAATATTCCCAATAAACCTTGAACCTTATGCTTTAGCGGTAAAGTTGAAAATCTATTAAAGAAATTTGACAGATTATAGTAGCTGGATGTGCTGGCATTTGTAGGTAGGTACATATCTTAATCTTCATCAGAATCAGATACTTATTAAGACCTAAGCGGTCCTCAATAAAAGAGATACCGATAAAATTAAAGTTAATTCGGTTCTCTCAAAATGTTAAGTGCAATATTCGCATTTCTTATACCATTTCCTCTTTGAAAGCACTTGACCTTTTCTTGCCTTCAATAACCCCTTTTTTGTACTTAGGTCGGCGTTCTCCAATATAAGGTCAAAGTATTTTTAGAAAGACAAACGTCGTGGAAGAGGTATCTTTAATGGATGAACTTGAAAGAAACCCTTACCTAATTGTTTCTATTTCGGTTGACAATCCATTTATCAAAGTCTATACAAATATACTATTGGTTACAAATGAAATGAAAAGCAATTGTTTATTCTGTAGACAACGGAGTCACTTTTACAAGTCATACATTTAAAAAAAAAACACTAGATGTTGTCGACATTTCCTATCTGACTAGCCCTAAGAAGAAATTGCAAAACAAACTCAGCGGTCAAATAAGGAATAACTTGAAACTGCAGTGCTATTCTGTAAAAATCTCACCGTGAGAAGTTAAGTGAAGTGAGCGGGAAGTGAGCTCTGTCATTCCCTAATGGTAGGGATTGACACTATTAAGTGCTCACTTCACTTATGATTTCACGGTGAGATTTTTACAGAATCGACCGGCTGTATTATTATTGTACAGACCGTTACCATAACCGTTACCAATATGTATCAGCTGATGATCTGCTTCCACTCCATTTATGTTTGCAATAAGTATCTAGATTTGTCTTGCGCACTACACAATCCACAGAGCAGTGGCGGTCTAGTATCGGCCCTGACTTACGAGGCACTTTACTTAGTGTACATTTTCATCACTACTGCGCTCAAAGTGGTGAAGGAAAACATTGTGAGGAAACCGGCATATCCTAGAAATAAAAATATCGAAGACATATCGCCTCTTTGCGATGACAACGTGATATTTCAAAAACTGCAATTTTTAAGAGATGTTACGTTCTCATCGCAAAGAGGCGATATGATATCCATTGACCCGCAATGGACCCGCGTGGTGGATTGCAGCCCACTCCCTCTCACAGAGAGGAGGCCTGTGTACCAACAGTTTAGGCTGATTATGCTCAATCTACTAGACATTAAGTTTTTCCATAAGTTTCATATTACACAGAAACATTACCGTAAACATTATAATAAAATAATCTCCAGGAAAAAGCCACAATAACCACCAATATGATCCTGTCCCAAAAAGTAAATCCACATGGGACATTACATTATCATAATGTAGGTCATCAACACGTTAATTTAATTACCTATAATTATCGTCAATGACAAGTTTACCTTGTTGACAATCGAAGAAATATAATATCCCATTAGTGGGTTTAGAAAGTAAGAAACTTCGGACAATCTATCTAAAGTGTACAATGTAAAAGGCAAAATAAATGCTGAAATTATAATTGTACGTAAATAATGCGCCAAATAGAGACATTTCACATTTCAGTATAAATGCATGCATGTTATGTTACTTGCATGAAATGAAATAAAAAAAATGAAAAAGCGTTTATTCATGGTGCCCTTCTAAGCATTACAAAAAATATTACTTCTGCCAAACTGTAAAGCAGTTTGCTGGCAGACGTAGCTCCCATATACAATATAACCTATATTTTTATGTAAATACTTGCAGGTACTTTTCCATCAATAACAAAAATAAACATTAACTATAACTAAACACAAATATTTTACAATATCACAAAGGTTGACTAGTAGGTAGTGAATTGAAACGCCACTACGTACCTAATTAAAAATGAAATCAGCATTACCTAATACTCGTAAGATCCTAAACCGCGCAATGGCATTTCAATTCACGCCGGCAAAGCCGCGAACATAAGCTAGTATGACATAATCTATGAATCTCCATTTATGAGGCTTTGACGAAAAGTGATAAAAAAAAACTTCCCGATTTTATTTTTAAAAGACATTTTTGTGGTACAGCTACTTTCTAAATCGACTCTTATGTCATTAAACATTGTTGGGACTAAGCATTGTCTACATCTTCGCATGGGGTTCTAGGTACAATTTCCAGGTCGGGCAATGTGTAATTTATATATTCCCATTTGTATTGGACTGAAAAATTACTGACGAAACGTGGATGTTCTTTAAACCACTAACCCTTCAAGAAATGCAAGCTTGCTGTTATGTAGGTAGGTATGTAACCCTCATCGCAATTTGGCTTTACCACAAAATACACATAAATACTTAAACCTTATTGTCATTACAATACGGACCGTATTATCATGCTAATAGGCACCACACAAAGGCAGTCCGTGCATCTTTAGAAATCGTACCTACATCTGTACAGGGTGCATCTGAAGCGCAAGATGGCCGCAATTAAATGCATTTAGTCAGAATTGCTGTGTGCACAACGTCCTTTGATGTATCTTCGGCGAGATCCCAGCGTAATACGGTACTGAGCACAAAGGAGTATTTATGAGGTACCTAATGGTTCCGGGATATCGCTATATCGGAAAATTAATTGAAAGCTTTATCTATACTATATGTATGTATGTGTATAAGTTTATAAAGTCGCGTTTCGTGTCTGTCTATGTGACCGCGTCGTTCTTCTAAACTACGCAACGGATTTTGTATTTTAGATGTGGTTTTTAACGTTAGTTTATGTGTATAATACACTAGCTTTTGCCCGCGTGAAATTTCTTGTTCCGCCGACCCTCAACGTCGTATCGCATCGCCTGCTCGCGCTATTACGTATATTTTGCTCAGCGTATTTTTCGATTTTGTTTTGTTTTTCTCGGCTCCTAAGAGTCCTAGTTTGATGTTAAATATACCTTCAGCCTACCCCAAGAATTAGGTTATAAAATTGTTTTTTTTTAATCCTACTGGTATTTCAAATATTAGCGCGATCAAACTAATACACCGGTCAAGTGCGCGAGTCGGACTCGCGCACCGAGGGTTCCGTACTTTGTAGGTATGTAAATAGTTTATCACGGGAACTGTGTCTCGAATATTTTTCCCGTTTCTCTAGTGTTTTTTTTTTTTAATAGATTCTATCTTGATAAATTTTCTCATTTGATAAATAAATTCGATGTTAGGTCAACTCCTAAAAACCGTGCGAACCAGGGACGGGTCAATAGTTTCACACCGGTATTTTTTTTCTAAATCTGTGCTCAGTTACGACGCTCTTTCAGTTACAAGAAAAACTTTAAAGCCCACAAGTTTTCATTTGTCTGGCTTCTTTTGAAAAAGGAAAAGTTTAGAACTCTTTCATAACAGCCAGGCTGTGGCCCTGTATTTTTAAAGAATAGAACATTTTTATTGCTTCTGCTGACGCAATAAAAAGTTTTTATTCTGAAATAAGCTGCATCATTAACTATGTCGTGTTATTTAGATTTACCAAAGTTTATATACACTAGAGAAATTACAGCAAACCACAGATATTTTAGAACTAAATCACTCAATAAAAGTAACAAACAAAAAAAAAACCCAGACAAATACAGCAAATATAAAATAATAACTAAGTGCTTATAAACTTTTACATTTTGGTGAAAAGTATGTAGGTACCTTATACCATACATTTATTTATTTATTTAATCTTTTCGCACAAAAGGTACATACAAAGGCGGACTTAATGCCTTAGGCATTCTCTACCAGTCAACCAAGGGTGGTGAAGAGATTAGATGGCAGGTGCTTTGGTTCCCATTTCCTTCAGTTTATTTCAAACATTTCTCCCTTTGCTTTCTCAGAATTCATCCTTCCGTTTCTTCCGTCCTATTTCCTTCAAAGTAAATACAATTTAATAAGTGCACAGATTCAGTAGAGTTTTTTTTCTTTTTCTTTTGGCTTCGCACGGTTTGTGCATTCAGCCAATGTCACGTTCAGTAGAGCAGTTTGAGATAAGCCCTGCGAATCTGTGACGTCATCTGTAGCTTGGCGCTGAGCTTGTTTTCCCAGACACTCCTTGTTTATTCAGCACTTTCCGTTAGTTGAAGATCGGTAGGTAAGTGAGCGTGAATAAGTAAAGAATCTATGACAGCTCATTGAATGATTCGAAAACGGAATTCTCTATGGATTGACCAAGGCAACGTTATAGTTAAAGCCTATTAAAATTTGTATTAAATTGATGCTATTCCAAGTTAAACAAATATCAACTTTATTTCAATGGCAATTAAGATGATTTCAGAGTGACTAGCACTTTTGAAAAAGTTATAAAAATGTTTGAAGTTGTAGCGTAAACTGAACTTTACTGTGTAGGAATTAAAGTTATTTTTCCATAAACTTATATTTGGTTACAAATTAGGTACATTTCGATGGGTCCTACGTATAAGGGCCAATGCAGCATTTTGAGCATTTTCACTTTTTTGTATTAAATGCTTCCTTTTACTGTATTTGATAATGTGCACTAAAAAAAATACACATTTATAGTTGAAAATACTATTTTTTGCTAAAGTAAACATCAGTTGAAGCATCTAAAAAATATATCAAATTAAAACTTTGAGAGCCTCTATTGAAAAGTTGTCAATTTGCACATTGGCCCTTATACATAGGACCCATCGATTTGTGAATGCAGATTACGTACATAACATGACGCCGTGTTTCTCCGAAGGGTTGGGCAGAAGTGTGCCTAAGCGACATCCAAATTCCGCAAGTTATATTTAAGTCCCACATAATAGGAGGCGAGCTTATTGCCATCAATCGAGCACAAGTCCAGACTCAGGGCTGTAACTGAGATTAAAAAAAAAAAAAAACTTTGTCCCTAACTGGGAATCAAACCCTGGGCCTCACGCTCAGCAGTCGCGCTTGGGACCATTAGACCAATGAGGCAGTCAAAGCGAGGCATTTAGGTATAGACGCCAGAACATCAAGCTACTACAATCTGTCAGATTTCTTTAATAGATTTTCAACTTTAGCGCTAAAGCATAAGGTTCAAAGTTGATTGGGAAAATCTGAAAGCTTCGAGTAGCTTGATGTGCTGGCGTCTGTACATGTTTTACGATAGCCCGCTTTCATGAAATAATTTTTCGAACTTTGCTGGCACATCGAAGAATAATGTCGTGCTCTCAATTATTCCACCCTTAATTATTTATTCAGGATCAAACACGCTCAATTAATAAATTCCTAAACACACGTAAACATCAATGGCAACACATTAACCCAATAAAACCTCCATACATCGAAAGTCCACCAAAAGCACCTGCCATCTAATCTCTTCACCACCCTTGGTTGACTGGTAGAGAATGCCTAAGGCATTAAGTCCGCCTTTGTACCTTTTGCGCGTGAAGTTTAAATAAATAAATAAATAAATAAAGTCCGGAAAATTGTGACCACGTTAGCAAAATCCACGCTTTTTATCTTCATACAGCCGACACGGGCCGTCGCGTCGAGATTAGCAACTACGTCCCCGAGTTTCAAGACGAAAACGAATCCCGATTCCCGAAGCAATTTCCACGATAATCCGATATGTGTGTGAACCTGACCTAATTCTTCTTTTCACACGGAGACGGTAATGTAGCGAGGATGACGAGGTGCGACCAAGTGCCAATTAGGATCCACAGTGTAGCTATTAGCGAGAGGAAGACGTAAATGTACTGTCATTAACACGCGTTCACTGTACGATAAATAGCTAAACTGTGTATGTGTATATACGGCTGTGTTCATGGAAATCACCACAGTGTATCTTGAAGTTATACATTTAAATTGAGAGTTACATAATCTGTTGACTGTACAGCCAGCACATCAAGCTACCCGAAACAGTAAAATTTCCCCAATCTACTTTAAACCTAATACTTTAGAGATAAAGTTGAAAATCTATTAAAGAAAGACAGATTGTAGTAGCTTGATGTGCTAGCGTCAGTACCTCATACCGACGAGGAAGTTGGAATGTTTGAACTTGACATTCGTATGCAAAATTGACGAATCTTTGAATTTATTGAAATGATTAAATGAAACTTGCTATACAAAATAAAATAAAATAAAAACTAACACTTTATTTTTTCCATAATGCTGATGATATATGATTTTATTTCTGTAAGTAGGTTTGTGCAAACACTTTTACACGTCAATCATATTTTTAAAAACTAAATGAGGTCGGCGTTTCCTATCTGACTACTCTGAGAAGAAAGGCCGAAACAAACTCAGAGTATTAGTAATATGGCCAATATTTTTACTGTTAATGTTAAGGTAGGTATACAATTTCCTCATTAGTTTTTCTTTCATTAATTATTCAGTAGGCACTTATTTTTATTTTCGGTTAGCAACAACTACATAAGCGTTTAAATATTTAAATATTTAATTGACAATGATAAAGCTAATAATAATTGTGTAAATGTAACATTTACCACCCCTACGCGTGTATTCTAATTTTTAATCACAAAATAATACCCATTACCGGAATTAATAAAAGCGATAACAACATTGACCCGCGTATTTTAGGGCATTAATGTGTAAATGGCATGTCATGCCGGACATGTTTATTTATATTTATTTGTTCAATTTGACCTCAGTCGTTCGACTACTGTTTATAACGCGTTATCAAGAAGGTCATCCGTAAATAGTACCTACCTTTTGTTCCAAAATGGCGCGTGTGACAGATTGTAATTCGAAATTTAAAAAGCTATGAGTTTCCATGCGTTTGACAAGGAAAAAAAACAGAAGGCCTATTCTCGTAAATTAAAACGTTCAAAATCTCGTCGCAGTCTCATCTCGGCGATAAACAAATATCACAAACTTGTCAAAAATGTAGGGAAATTAGAACAATTTTTGACAGATTGAGACTGAGATCAGACTGTGAACGTTTTTAAAATTACGAGGATTGCCATTGGTGTGAAACAATTACCGTCGAATCAAGGCGATTACAGTCAAATTAAGATCCTCCTCTTGAAGTTTAAAAATAGTGTTTGATTGAATGCAGTCATCCTGTACATGATCAAACTCAACTGAAGGAAACCGTTCACAACTGCCTTCCTTCGTAGATAAGACATTCCTGACACTATAAGGTCTAATGGGCCACATCCATCCACTCGGACTGAAATATCCTTCAAACCTCCGATTGCTACTGTCATATACATACCTACATACATTTCTACACGACACGAAATATTGTCCCATTTGCGTCCTGTATTTACGTGAGGACATTTCGTGGCCCAAATTCGGGTCACAGTTTCGTCTCCCTACATTTTTATGGGCAATATTAAACTTTGCAAATTCTGGTATGTGTTTTATGAGTAAAATGATTGCGTGCTGAAAATTTTAGAATGTTGTTTTTGCCTGACTGTAATTACAAAGAAAGCTTGAAGAATCAATTAAGTATTTGTATAGTATTTTTCAATGTATAGAACAGTACTTTACGTAATAATGTCATTATACTGATGTGTTTCAACTACACTCCTGGGTCGAGTTGAATACCTAATCGATCCTGAACTTCGGTAAATTACTAAACAAATAGAGTAAGGCATTGTTTTATGTTGCCTTGTTTATTCATAAAATACATGAACATTAAAATATCGTTTCTGCAGTAATGACAATAAAACTTAATTAGCAATACTCGAGTAGCCGGTAACTAGGACTAACCTGTCACACCATGCCACACCCACATCCAAACAAACGCTCCACTTGAGCGAGCCTCGAACAAGTGCACAACAGCTGATCAGCTTCCCTGTGCCGATCGACTGGACACGCTTCCATCGCTCCTTACGAATCCAATAAATCAAACAAACACCCTCAAGCCAGCAATGTACTACAACCTGTTCAACACTCAAATGATTTTCTCGAGAGTCATGCTTACAGTAGACATTTTCATCTGAGTAAGTGAAACTCTGATAGAGCAAAGAAGAAATGTGTCATCGTAACAAAATGATTGTTGAAGCCACTAGAATCTAGATAGTAAGGGTGCGTGAACGGAGCATGCGCGCTTGCCAAGGACACGCGCCGCGCCTCAGTCTGGCGGGAGGCAGCGCCGCGGCCGCCTGCCCTCTCGGACACCACCTCCATGTCCCACGATGCGGAGTGCCGCAGTGGCCGACGCGTAAGTCCGACCCGAACACCGCATGCCAGACCCAGCGCGAGACCCGGCACCGGCCCGCAGAGCGACCTTAAGCTCGGAAGCCCCGCGGTCGCTCCGATTCAGTCTTGTAATTGGATTTTGTCGTTCGATAAGCAACGTTATTCTGATTTGATTGGCGAACGCTTTCCGCTTCGATATTGCAGCTTGCTTCTTTCACTTCCTCCGGAGGATCTCGTAGCTTTAAGTGTAGCCGCTTTGTATGTACTGAAACAATTTGTTTCATATCGAGTGTGATATGACGACTTACGTAACTTAGTATTACGGAGTCACTGGTGCATCACGATGCGATTATAAGATCGGCACACGAGTGCAGAGTTGAGCGGGCACTGGACGTGAGTGGAACAGTTAGTGGACATGACTTGCTGGGAGAGCGTAGGACTGCTGGGGCCATGTGCGCTCCTCGCTTCGTCAGACGTCAGGGTGAGTTCGATCCCCAAGGAAATCATTGTCACCAAATGTTCTACTTCCGCGGATTGATAATATCCGATCTGTCCATTGTAGGACCGACATACTTTAATAAAAGTTTCGTGTCAAAAGCTCAACTGGCCCTTGAAATTGTCCTAGATGTAATTTTCTAATTCAGTGAACTCTTCCCTCTACAATAGTTTGTGGTAGACCAATGTTAGTGATTTATTGAGACGTCATTAAGATTCTTAATGTAGTGAACAATATTTTTGTTTAATCTACTAATTGCACCGTTATTAACTAATTAGGGAAATGTTTTTAAAAACCAATGTTAAATACTCAAGTGTTACTAATACTAGATATTGGTTTTCGTAATGAGCTCTTATAAGTGTGAGATGTTCCAGTTATATTCGAACCCGCATCTAGTGAAGTGTTCAGTGGAAATGGTGTCGATAGTGCTTCTAACAACAGAAGAAGTTCTTCAAAGAAATGGATTTTGGTACTGCTTGGATACAGTATGGGTTACCGAGGAAATGGAACCGTTTGAAGAAGTCAAACGTGAACATATGTTTATCAAACCGCTGTCAAAAGACTTATATTACGCGAAAAACCCAGATATACCACGAAGTGAATCGGAAGACGAGAACTCTTTAACTTTAAACGGGTTTATCAGTAAACATCAAGAATGGAAATCTAAGATCTGCGTGAGAAGATTTGATGCGCAACGACGTAATTCAAGGCAATGGTTTTTGAGTTGGAACGGAATTAAAACAACTAGCAATGGCTCGCTTAACATTGAAACTAGAAAAGCTACTTCTTTGACAGAAAAACAATGTAACGAAATTCTTCCAACTGCGAATAACTACAATAGAAGCGGAAAAGAAGAAAAACCCATTAAAAGTAACGACGAACGGGTACAAGATTTTTTCAAACGTTTACTAGAAAGTGCGCCTCCACCGCCCCTCGAGGATTTGCAAGACCCTGTAGCAGATATTCATTCGTGTTCCATCTTAGAGCAACCGAAATATTACAATAGCATTAATGACATTGAAATACCCGAATATGCAGATTTCGAAAAGGATAAAATACTGCAAACTGAAAACGAACACTTATTGCCAGCTACGTCTACCCTAAAGAAATCTCAGCGGAAAGTCAGCTTTAATTTAAACACATCAAAAGTTGAATTCGAAAGCAACGAATCTTGGTATGATTCCATCTACGGTGTATCTGATATGATGCTGTCGACTTCAGGAGAAAACATAATAGTTGATTTAGACGATACCTATAACAGCATCCCTGATCCGGATGAACAAGATAATTTTCCATCTTGGTCTGAAATACTGACAGAATGTGAAGTAAATAATAGTATTGTAGGAAGTAACGAATCTTTAATCTCCGCTGAAGAGGTTATAAGTCGCTCACATTGTGTTGGTGCTACAATTCACGAATTGGGAGTTGACGAAAACAGTGACGAAGAGACTGGATATGCAAGATTTGCTATTTATAAAATACACCAATCTATAAAAAATCAGAGTAACATGCTAGACTCGTCACCAATGAAAGACCGTATTGAAAATGACTGTGAATTACTTAATAAAACACACAAAGATCCTTCATTTTTCGGAACAGTGTACCGATTAGCACCTAATTCGTTTGACGATATTCAAGACTTGGTAAATAATATACCATCAAGTACGTGAATACAAATATTTTGCGTTTTTATACATTTGTAATTCAATTAATGATTAATAAACGTATATTCAAATATTCATGCTGCATTATTTACTCTCCCTCGTATCATTTTCGTTTTCAAATAACATAGATAGTGCAAAATTATAAGTTTAAAATATGCTAATTTAAGAACTACGCTTTTGTGTCGACTGCGCTTTTTGAAATCGTATAATTTTCTTTGTATTCTGATTGAAACAATCTGTATGTGAGCGGAATTGTGATGCAATTGAATTTGTTGCAGCCTCCAGAGAACGAACTGCAGAAGAATTCAGATCGCGTGCTTTCTGAGCACGAATTGCGAGTCCAGCGGTCGTTGCAGAAGCTTAATGTTCCGGAATGGTGAGTGTTAAATTCATTTAAACATCATATCTTCTGACATATAGGCCAGATCACTATAGGTTATCGAAAGGGTAATCAACATCTAGCCGAGCTATGTAGGGTAATGACAAATATAACCTGCACTTTGATGTTATACTAGATTAGTCACGGCTTTCTAACGACGTCCTATATTAACTTGGAGCATTAAATTATAAATTAAATGAGTTCTGCGTGTTTGTTATATTGCATACAATATTTAGCCTACATTATGTAATGACGTTTAAACAAGCAGCTAACAATTTAATATTTTTTTTTACTCTATGTTACGAAGAAATATACTTAAGCCTAACATTTTTTCTAGATAGATATCTAATAACATGAGCATTAAACCTATAGGCACGTCTCGCTTCACTACCAATCATGTCAAGGCTTTAGGAAAGGCGTTCGATGAATTATAGCATGACTTTATCCGAAGTACTTTTAAAACTTCTAACATTCGGTCGTGTTTTATATATCCTTAGTACTTTTTTAAGACTTTAGATCCGGGTTAAAAGCATGAAAGGATTTAAAAATCGGTGTGCACGTAATGCTATTAGTTATACTGCGATGTTCCTATATAGGTTAAAGTTTTTATAAGAGACAAAAACTCTAAAGTTTCCCTAACAAACAGATAGTTTAAGTTTTCAACACACTTGCTCGTAAAGTGGCTCTTAATGAACCGTTCTTAGGTCCATAATGCAGTTTAGTTTATAACGCCACAGATAACTATTTACTAATAGGAGATTTGCGCTTTTTTTAATCTCATCAAAGAAACCCAAACGGAATCCGCGGGCCATATTACACTTTTTTTTTAAAATAGTTTGAATTGTCCTTGGTCCCAAAATGAACTAAAATTTATTTACCTTAAATTGTCCGTGGTCCCCCTCCCGGAAATAATCGGAAAAGACCCTGACTGGCATTCTATTATTGCGGATTCTCACTGAACTAATGTACATTTCCTATGCCTATAGTACTTTCTAATTCCATACTAACTAAACTACGAGTACAATTTCACATACGATAACACTACGATCAGTCTAAACATTATTTTATGTATATTATATTTTTTAAATAGACTGTTTAGCTGTTTTGCCCGTGCCTTTATTTACACCTGCGCGCGCATCGCTAGCGCGGCGCGCGGAAAAACAAAACCAGCGCGCCATTTTCCATTAAAGTTAATATTACAATACAAGTCTGTTTTTTCCTCGCAAGTATGTTGAAAAACGTCGTATGAAACGCGTATGCATTGATCATTACACACTCGGCTCCCTTATCGCGAATAATATAGAATAATACCGCCTCGGGTGCAGTGATCAACATAGGACACATGTATCATAACGTACTGTTAAAATACGTTCGGATACCCTCAAAAACTACGTTTAATTTTGCAAGTCATAAACCTGTATTATACATATAAAGCTGTTCATACGCGGCAACGATAATGGCCAGGTTTCATGCTTAATCCTCATAAGTGTCTCCCAGCGTCACGATAATGAGTCTCTGGTTGGTCTTTATTGTAATTAACGATGTCCTAATTGCATCTCGTCTAGCTGGACTAGACGTGACCTAAGCTAACCTTATATGTGGAAGCTTGTTTGTGGTAATAGCTGCTTAGAGTGCTTATTTATCTTCACCATGCTGTAGTAGTATTTCATGGGAATAGAGCTATAAACACAGGTTCTGTGAAGCTGCTTACTGCTGCTGTAATATTTTGATATTTTCAAACTGGCTTTTCTACAAGCCACTTTCGAAGAATATACTTGGCAATGGTGGGTTTTATAGCTGCGGGCGAATACTTCTTTTGCTTTTTTACAAAAGAAAATTAGGTAGGACTCGAAAGAAGCGGGCGTCTTGTCTCGGGAGCTCGCGACGCGACGCGTCGTCTTGGGTGATTGCCTGCCTCTTACGTTGCTACTGAAAGAAACATAATATACTTGCCTTAATAGTTAGCTATTCGCAGCTTGAAATAATCGCAATGTTTTAAAAATAATTCTTATCGTCGTATAGTCATTGAATAGATTTTTCTTTGACCTGAATGTAATGGAATCGTCTGGTATTATGTATATTTTATCTTTGACTGACCAGAGAGCTGGCCTATGTCTTGGCCAAAGAATCAGCATTGCCATTCAACGTGGCAACGCTGCCCGCCTTTTTGGCACTTTTCCTGTTGACAGCGATGCGGACGAATTTTTTTGATGCCATATGATTGTTTTCCCTCCCCGTTTTACTTGTACGTATTATTACGAGTATTATAATTATTTTAGGACAGTTGGTAGCTTTTAAATCTTGTAAATATTATTCAAAAATAAAGAAATATAATTAAAACTAGTCTTAAGATCAAGATGGACTTACAGTAATTGTAAATACCGTTAAATCCTTTGCTAGTTAGATTAATCCGTAAATGTACCTTAACTGGTATATTTCTGTTTCCGTTATATAAGGCTCAGTAAAATTATCTAATAGGTACAGACGCCAGCACATCAAGCTACTACAATCTGTCAAAATTCTTTAATCGATTTTCAAACAATAAGGTTCAAAGTTGATTGGAAAAAAATGACAGTTTCGGGTAGGTTGATGTGCTGGCGCCTGTATATTAGGTTTTCTAATACAATTATTCCACGTTAACTTCTGTAAGTAATGCGCCGTTTGCGCCGTTTAACTGAACACTATCATCACCAGCCGGTTTCGATCAGTTAATCATGCGGTAGTTAACCCATTGACTTCGTTTTAATTAGGCATTTAGGAACGTGTTTTTTGTTTATTGGCTAATTAACTTACAACTTATGTTTACTTGTTCATGAATCATGTAAATAATTAATCGAAAAATATATGTGTTTTATTTTTAGCGCCCCACGGTTTCACTCGCGTAACTTTCGATCCCGTGGGAATATCAGGATAAAAAGTATCCTGGTTATAAACTACATATATATGTATACCAAATTTCATCCAATTCCGTTCATTAGTTTTTGCGTGATTAAGTAACAAACATCCAAACATCTTCACAAACTTTCACATTTATAATATTAGGAGGATTAGCAATAGTTTCGCATTTTTTAAACCCAGAAATAATATATTTCCGTGTCAGTACCGGCCATGAAAATTTCGTTTGGTTTTTCCGATACTCTCATATTTTTGGGGCATCATTCCAGTAGGAAATGACATTTCCTTTCCTTGACCTGATTAGGTTCCTATCTTACGTCCATATTCCTGTCAGCTTTATCAGCCAATTAAAGAGAAGACGGCACGGTTGGCGCAGTGGTTAAGCGATTGACTGCTGCGCTGTGTGTCGCGGGTTCGATTCCCGCATGGAACAAATATTTGTATGACCTACAAGTAGTTGTTCCGGGTCTGGCTGTTTGTGTATGTGAGTTTAAATGTTTGTAAATACAGGAGAAATTCTTAGAAAAAAAAAAAAGCAGTGGTGACCCGACTTACGAATTATTTGTCGTGGGTTCGAACGCAAGCAGGCGTTTTACTTTGTGTAAATAATTTCATCTCCGCTACTCTCAAAACGGTGAAGGAAAACGTGGTGAGGAAACCGGCATGTCCTAGAATCAGAAATTCGAAAATATGTCATCATCTGCCTAGCCTTTTCCCAACTATGTTGGGGTCGGCTTCCAGTCTAACCGGATGCAGCTGAATACCAGTATTTTACATAGAGCGACTGCCTATCTGACGTCCACAACCCAGTTACTGGGTAATACGAATAGGATACCCCTTGGTAAGACTAGTTGTCAGACTTTCGGGCTACTGACGACCCGTAACGACTGACAAAGATCCACGAATGACAGCCAGGACCGACGGCTTAACGTGCTTTCCGAGGCACGCGTGGTAGATTGTAGCCCACTCCCCTAAGAGAGGAGGCATGTGTCCCAGCAGTGGGAACGTTATGGTCTAATTATGCAATCAAAAAGAATGGCGACGTGTTAGTGATCACATTATGTAGCATAAGCCTGCCTGTCCATTGACTCGGAGCGACGCTGCGGAGCGGAGAAACGGAAAAATATTAACCAATAGAAAAATTACATTGAGACTTTATGCAATCCTATTGGTTAATATTTCTCCGTTTCTCTGCTCCACAGCCTTGCTCCGCCTCAATGGACTGGCAGCCTTAAGTAGTTAGTACCTAGCTGTATCAAGCAATGCTTTGATCAGTCATAGTTTTATTCAAACCCCGTGTTTTAGAACCATTCGTAGCGTAATTCCTAGTCATGAATATCAATTTAAAACGAACAGCTTTGATAATCGCAACTCCAATCTAACTTTAAATCAAGTTTCATGCCAAGTCATTGTTTTATAATATTTTCTAACAACGATGCTTTGTCATGAATCTTGATTTATTCTAGATTCGAGTCTGTAGCTTTCAGTTTGCGTTATCAAAGTCAAAGGCAAACCTAACGAGCAGTTTCCCGCATCAAAGAAACTAAGGAGGTCGGATTTATAAGGACCATCTTTGTAGAAAATGGACAACGTCCCCAACTTCTTCTAAAGGAAAAAGTCTAGCATCTGCCCTAGTTTACTCATTATACAGGATTCAATTAAATTAGCTAGCGAAACTGCAAATGTGATGGATATCGATATCTAAACATGATAAAAAACAGATTTTGTCAACTCGTACTTCAACTCTACCAGCGGTAGTTGACCCCAAAAAGTATCATAACATAAAATCAATTAATTTTTTTTTTGTTTTATAGTGTTTAGATATACATCTATTGTTTATCCATCACGTCCACGCAGTTTCGCTAGCTTATTAATTAAACTTTGTGTATACAACCTGTAACGTTAAATGCGCAAAACCTGAAAATAGTTTGATCAGAATAACGAGCAGAATTTATTGAACCACTTTTTAATATAGGTCACATTTTTCAAAAAATATTCACTAAAAACGTTGCCGTGTCTATTTATTAATAGGTCAAGCAAGCCAATGTCAGCGCGGCGCAGCGGCCCGGTGACGACTCCTCCCTCGATAAAGCGTCGTCGCAGACGTAAGAAACGATCAGATTGGCCAGTAAAACTAAAAAAGCACATAAAACCTTTACAATTGTTTTAATGACTTATTTTCTCTGTGAAATAGGTCAATTGAATTAAAAATCAGTTGGGGTGTCTGAGGTTTTGCGCATTTAATGTTACACGTTGTATATGTATGTAGTAAGACATTTGAAAATTTATTTACTCCTTCCGTCTTTTCAGGTACAAGAACGCACCCGCGCCCCGAGAGGGCTTCCTTCTCCGCAAGCGTCTGTCTGACGCATCCACCTCGGCAGCTCGCTGGAGCGGTCTCAACTCAAAGACCACCTCACTTGGCAGCTTGGGTGGCAACCAGCAGCCGCCGCCACCACAGTTGTCGCCGCACACCACCAGCTTCGGCAGATGGTCTACTAGCCGGCTTAATTCCAACCAAGTGAGTTTAGACTTAAATCGTAACAGTAATCAATATATGTTGTAAAAGAAAGTGTACAATGTGCGTGCCACTAAAACTTAGGTGGTAACTCTCTATCTCCTGTCCATGAAGAAGGTTCCCGTTTTTACCAGAAGGGCATGCTTTTGAAGATATAAGGGCTGGAATTTTTGCCCTCTAGAAATTTCTAGAATAGTCCAGGAGATTCGAGAGTATTCGAGAGCATTCCACAACATTCAAGAACATTCTGGAATGTTGTAGAATGTTTGGGAACATTCGAGAGTATTCAGGAACATACTAGATCATTGAGTAGGAAATTCGAAAAAAATATACATAGGTACATACATACATACACCGGAAAAATGAAAAATGTTGTTTATATACAAGTATTGTAGTTAGAATGTATTTTCAATAAAAAAAATTGTAAAGCTGTAGTTGTATGTGTTGTTTGTTATAGTTGTTGTTGTAAGTTGTGGTGCAAGTTGTTGTTATAAAGTTTATTCCAACTACCACACAATCTCATATCAACTCCCTGAGCGAAGCCGGGTACCCCAGCTAGTTTTATAATAATTACTTCCTTTGTGAGACCACATAACATCACGTGTGTAATACCCCAAGTATTAGGCAGAGGTGTACACATATCTGGTGAAATGTGTCCCATGTAATATGGGGCAAGCCTATTGCCAACACCCGGGCACGAATCCAGACTCTCGACTGCAACTGAGAAATTCCAGATGGAAAAACCCAATAACACTTCGCCCGACCCGGAAATCGAACATAGGACCTCAAGCTCAGCAGTAGCGCTTGCAAAAACTAGACCAACGCGGCAGTTTCGTGAGCCAAGTTCATGCTTATTTATGTTTACGGTTTTAATCACGTAACTGAAACGAAGACTTTCAACAAAGAGTCACAATGCATAGATACACAGTTCGCCTCGCGATGTCGCTGTTTGATGAGCTCATGAAGAAAAAAGGCTCCGCTCGGATCATTCCTGAAACAAACACGGGAGTAAGACTTTTAACATTAATAAACACGTTCAATGTCTAGAATTGCTTCCTTCAGCTGTAGATTGTAGTCTATACTGCTTAAAATTTTCTCTCTTAATAAACCACTCTGTTCTTTTCTTTCTTATTGATGCCAGTCAAAGCATTGTCTGTAAGTTCATCCACCTCAAGCGTAGTCTAGATACTTCTAAGACTGGGTTTCTTCGTTCGCTAGGCACTTTCATACGGCTTCTCCCGTCATTTCCGTGGCAACGGTTCATTCACCGAATTATTCTTGTTATGTAAACGAGTCTATTGTACGAATGATAATGTTGCTAGAATTTAAATAGTGACCGGCCAATCGACCGTAAAATGACCAGTAGTTAAGGAAAAATTTCGAGGTAATGAACCGTGGCGACACTTCCTTGCCGAGACAATGGATGATGAACGAGATAGTTATTTTTATCTCTGTTCTAGAACTAATTAACGACAGGGTTTAAGTGATCAATGATATTGGATTGGATTAAGATTACTTGATTGACATAGTGCTACATTTTATTACTGGAACTCTATGTACTTCATTCGATTACCGTATCGTTTAGTGGTACAATATGTACAAGCTACTAAAATCCGTCAAATTTCTTTAATAGATTTTCAACTTTATCGCTAAAGCATTAGGTTCAAAGTTGATTGGGAAAATTTGACAGTTTCGGGTAGCTTGATGTGCTGGCGTTTGTACTATCCGCAATTACTCGTACACTACTATCCACTAAGCAGATATTATCTGCTTTTAAACGAAGTTGTCTGTCAATGTTATCATAATCCAGTGATTGACGGAGCGGGACAGAATTGACGAAGTATCAAAATACTCTACCTAATGTAGAGTGAATGAGTGCTCATCGAATTGATGTAGATAATGTTGTAGTCCATGAGCTTATCAGAATGGAAAATTTGTCACAATCGCTGTCTTAAAAGAGAATTTCCTCATAGTAACGAGGAATGTTTTAGATACTCACGAAGTCAGTACGAAGTCAGCCTATAACGTGTCCACTGCTGGGAGCCGGACCTTCTCTTTTATAGATAGATCAATGATTTAATTAATATTTTCTTCTACAGACGTCACCGTGCTCGTCAACACGCAGCAGCATCAGGGGCACCAGTCCTCTATGCTCGCCGTCAGCGAGATCATCGTTCAGTGCACGGCAACCCTACCTTGGCTGGAGGAGTCAAGAGAGACTCAACAGTACCCCGCGAACGCCACATGAGAGGTAAGAATGAACAGAAGAAGATCGAAACGATAAATAAGAACAAATACTTGTAACTTCTCAAGAATAAAAACAAGTGCAGTCTACTCCGCGGAAACAACTACTTTTAAAAACGTCACCGTTTTCGTGTTCCTATCAACAAATGAATGGAACAGTGTCATGATTATGGATGAAATTTGGATTATTTTAACTAATGTCGGGTACAGATTGGTCATACTTAACACGAACACACGTTGTCACGTTGAAACCAATTCACCAAGTTGTTGTCTTCCATTTCATATTATATTTTTACCAATGTGTACCTGCGGTAATATATTATGTTTAACAGAAGACAATCTTTCGTCGACTGTCGAAAATCCATAATGAGCATAGCTTGTGCTTTAGTCAACTTATCTAAAATTTACAACCATTTTTGCTCAATTTTCTAGGCTAGCATCATCCCTGCTCCAGTCGACACCCAAATCAGAAGCGTCTGAGGCGTCAAAAGCGTCAGAAGAGATTCAAACTTCGATCAAAGAGGTGACGTCAGCGATAGTACACTACGTGTCAGGATTAGAGCCAGCTAACGGCGACATCGACCGGCAACCGTCACCGAGGTCCAGTCAGAAGTTATTCTGGCTTGAGAGCTCCTTTGTTGGTAAGTTTCTTTATATATATACCTTCGATAGGAAGCTTGCCTTTCGTGAGCAGTTCAATTTTATTAGAGAAAATGTGGTCTTGAAATATTATGACTACCTTCAGCTTTGTAATGTTAATTGTTAATGTCGTTCGATCAAGCATTCTTGACATTTAGCTTTTTAGTCACGATCACGATCTTACAAATCTAGTCTAATTTTAGGGATCGCTATTCAAATGCGGTCTTCAGTTATAAAGTCCCACACTATTTCGACTGACTAGCGGGTCCTTCCTATCATATTAAGTAGGCCAAAACCGTCACCGTGAAGTGAATCCACCTACAGTTTCCCTCTGTAACATTCCAGGCACGAAGCCGCTGGAGTCCCCGCAGACGCCGCTGGTGGTGTCGGAGGCGCTGCCGCCGCTGCCCCCGCACCCCCGCCCGCCGTCGTCGCTGCGCCTCGACCACCGCGCCGCGCCCGGTGAGCCCGCGTGACCACTCCACTCCACCAAATACACTGCAGGTTTCACACCCAACTAACGACACATTCCCGTGTACAAGCAGCATTGCACATGCTCGCAACGAAACAATTCGACACGACGAACGCAACGCCTGGTTTGGGCATTGGCCCTTTTTGAACTTCAAAGTTCTCTCGATACAGAATTTGATAGTTGCGAAAAATCATGAAAATTGCATTTATGTTTTAAAAGTCTGAACCTGCAGTGTCCACTTTGTTAATTTTTATGTTACGTTAATACTCTGTGCGTTAATTTTTGTGCTGTTCTGTGTATTTAGTTATTTGTGAAATGAACTCGTTCAGTCTTTAGGAGCTGAAAGATTTCATTTTGTGAAAACCTATGTGTAATAGAGCTTTATAGACTGTGTGTAAGACTCAGGACCATTATTATATTATATTATTAATTATTATTTGTGTCAATTTATGCACTATTTTGGACTCCCGATATCAATTGTTGTGTCAAGTGTTTTTAATTTTTCGCATTGTGGAAGAAGCACTGGCTTGTAGACGCTTACTTTTAATTTATGTGTTTGTCACATGCAGCTTTATATTTATTTCAAGATGGCGGTGAGTCGATCTATGAATTTCAAAGTAACGTTGCAGCTTACCAATATTATTATGTATGGTAGGTATTATATGACAATAGCCGCCTAGCTAATTATTATACCGTGAACATAAAATTATAAAAGGTACATTATTATAATGCAATGTTTACTTTTGATGCATTTCTGTTAACAAGTTTCACTCTTATTAATTTTATAATCATTGTTACGCAAGTACGGTTTCCATTAATATTCTGGTACCTAAATCAAATATATTTATGATTATAATGAAATAGTCATAGTTAAGATTTTATTTTTGTTTTAGATATTGCCATAATTATAATTTCAATAGTAATCTGACACGAACCAGTAATATCTTTTAGTAATAATTTCGTCCGATGTACAGATTAAATTATTTTTGTTTGTGTGTTTATTTTAATGCAAATCTCTAGAAATTAGTTTAATGGCTAGTTAATATGAATAGTATTGTAAATAAAATATTATATTGCTATGTTTTATTTTAGGTGCTAAATCAATTTTTACCTGCTTTCAAACCTATATTTTTCAGTTCTAAATTCGTAAACACAGGCTTTAATAAATGTCACAAAATATTTGAATAACGTAAAACAATTATGTTATTCACATAATATTTTATAAATATTTTTTAAATATTACCAACAGTTATCAGAACCATAATGTGATGTGGTGGTGAGAAGTGACGGTATAAGTCTGAAATCTAGAAAATTTCAAGTTCCTTCTACTTAAATCACCTCGTAATTTATGTTGGGGCAAAGCTCCTAAGTAAATTATACAGGTTCTGATTAGGTTAGAAAAAATACAAAATTATTTTTGCGTTCAAAATCCGCACTACCGAACTACGAAAGCGTCACGAACTATAGACGACATAAGCATGTTAAAATGACAAAATAAAAAAAAGGAATAATTGTCTATGACAGTTTCTAATGGCCGCCTATATTTTATAATAATGGCGCCAAAATCAGGATACTTAATTTTTACTGCAGCTCTCTAAATCTAATAAATTCCAAATAAAAAGTACCTAAAAGAAAAATGTAATATCAATACGTAGTTATAGGGAATAATATTTGTATGTTAGAATCTCGGTACCTTGTTCATGTTTATAACGAAGACTACAGGATATTGTCTTCATTATCATTTCAATATTGTACTTTTAGTTACGTTTTAATCATAATGATTATTGAATATATTCATTTTTATTTTATATGTTTTGTTTTATTTTTTATTTATGTGTATGTGAGTTAAGTTTATGTTATTAATTGTTATTGCTTTACGAGCAAGTCAAGCGACAACTATTGGCATTTCCACAGCTTTTCGTATTTAATTATAACAGCACTTTTTAAATCTTTTATTTTGCTTTTATGCAATTCGGACACAAGTCAAAATTAAAGATACTCATTCTAATGTGTCTGCAAATCACACGTCAAATCATACGAATCGCTTTTCTCTCTGATTATCCCTATGCTTAGGACTTCCGACATAGGTACCTACTTACTCATACTCATTCTCAATGAGATCATGTTATAGGATAAGGTAAGTTCAACATAAAATGATGGTACCTATTTGTCTATAGGTCTTTCAAACCATAATATTAAACGTACAACCACGCTACACGTCTTCTAAAAGCACCACTCCTTTGTCCATTCTAATGAATCATTGATACCGACTTCCAGACTGGCAAGATTCCCAACGTTCCCTGAACTTAGGTATCACGCGGCCGTCTCCAGGCTCCACTACTCTTGAAGACGTGCTGGACTCACTCTTGGGGTTGCCATCGCAGCCAGCGAGGATACCCACGCCTCAGCCCAGTCCTAGGAAGGGTTCAAGCCCCTATTATTTGATGGGCGGCAAGGTACATAAGTTTTTTTACTTATGACTTTTTTAAGCAATATTTAATTGATACAATTTGTATCTGCGTACAGGCCTATTAATTACTATCACTAAATTGAAGTTGCAATCTATTCAATGCGAATTATTTGATAATTATCGTGGACCATAAACAAATCATAAATCGAGTTCGATTCTGATGTAACAGCTGTTGGTTTGGACAAAATATAATAATTATTATCATTAAGTTCTTACCTGCACAAAAAAAAAACACTTCAACATTTTGTCAGTTAGGAATTCAGGCCATACTGGTATAACATCCCAAAATGGTCCTACCAGTCCTCAATAACCGTCCTCAGAGTCCCCGGTACGAACAACTGGCCAGTAGCGGGCACAGCAGCGCCTCCCCGGCGTCGCGCTTCCTCGGCACACCCAGCGAGACCCACAGCTCAGTCACGGACAGTCCCGAACACGACCGACCAGGTAGGAACGATATGTAAGTCTGAGCCGTTCCAATTTTTCTACTACATTACCACACCTCCACAAAAGACTAGGTCCACATCTACCTTACACTAAGCACCAGTAATCAGTTGATTTTGCTTATTATTTATCTGCTACGCTGTCTGACGGACTTATCAGGTATCCTGTCTAGTGTCTAGGCGTATTGTGTAAATGGTTGTCTTTTGACATTACCTTGTCGTTTATCGAGTAGGCAGCATGAAGTGTCCTCCGCGGCATGGTTGTATTTTGATTTTCCGGTGTTCTTAACAACGTTGGTTCTGGGTCTTACTAATTTTTTTGATATTAATTCATTAGCTTAAGGTTTACCCAGTTAAATCAATGTCAAACTAAGTTAATCGATGTTCTATACTATTTCAGGCAAGGATACAGTTGATAATCTTGGCGCCATGCAAGAGTCGAGGCGGCCGCGTTCGGCGCAGGGTGAGCACTCCCGCCGGAGAAGTGAGCCCTTTGCCCAAACAAGTGTGTCCCTCGACCGTCGCACCAGCCTCGATGCCGCAGCCCTTCGCCCTTCCGATGCTCACTTAACTCACCATGATTCCCGAACTTCCCTAGCTTCTCTTCAGACTGAAAACAGCACAGACGAGGCCTTCGTCAGGTGCAAATATCCAAAATGTCCCTCCCGAGCCCCATTACCCGATGCCAAACGACACTACAAGACTTGCCACAATTGCACCACAATGTATTGCTCAAAGGAATGCCGCAGAGCACACTGGGAGAAACATAGAAAAGTTTGCTTGCACACCCGAGCGAGCACCTTGTGCAGACAGATCATATCAGCGGCCAAGGAAGACGCCGACGCTTTGCATCAAATTAGCACCATAGCTCACAGAGGCTACCTGGCCCTCGGAAGAGGCGTTGTTAAAGTATTCTTTACAAGTCCCGAGTCGGCCGAAAAGTTTACCACGCACGGTTTTCAATATTTAAGTGAGCCGGAGTTTATGAAGTGGACGTCTCTTCAGCCTAATGAAATGGGTGTAGAATTATACACTGAGGTGGTTAAACTTTGTAAAGCTTACAATCCTGAGACGAGAGTAATTTTATACGTGGCTGTGTGTATTATCAGTGAAGTACCGACAAAAGGTGCCGTGAAATGGGAAAGACAGATGGTGTCGAGATGCGCAAAACTACGTCTCAGTAAAACGGTAACCGCTGCAATTCAAGAACAGAATAGAAGACGGCATAGACGAGATAGCAAGTCTACACCAGAGGATAGAGAAACTCTTATTTTGACTTCGAAATTAAGCAACTCGGGTGAGAAGAATGCAGCTACTGCTCACAAGTTTAGACAAATATGTTTCCAAAACATATCGAAAGAGCTGGAGAGTAGAGGAGTGAATTTAAAAAAGCATTTCCCCGAAGTCAACTCGAGATTAGGAGCGTACGTGGATGGTACAAGCGATAGGTTCATTCCAATGACCATTTACCCCAAAGATGTGACGAGTGGGAGGTCTTTCATGTGCGTGATCATGCCGGACAGTGAAGTGGAGAGCGGTACGCCGGTGGACGGCAAGGTAACGACCGTTGACGTAGGCGTAGACCGGTCCCGACACCAGTTGTCTACTCCCATGTGAGAGTATTATATAAAACGTAGGTCGTTAGAAAATGCTGCTAAAGATGGCAGCTAACACCTACCGGTAATGGGCAGTACTGAAAAAGACATTGTGGTTATTGGTGATAGTGTATTTCCCAATACCAATTCTTCTTAAATATTATTTAAATTTTAATCTCCGAATCTGAATCTCGTGTGTGAAATGAAAGTATAATGTTAACGTGCCCTTAAAATTGTATTATGATTTTTTTAGATACCTATTACTAATGCTATCTATGCTAAACGCGTCTTAAAACCGCGCAAGTGTTTGAGTATATTTAAATTGTGAAATATACATACAAGATCTATGTTGAGAAATTCTGACATGCTCTCACAATATTTGGGACGCGTGCACAATTAACATCTTATAAGATAAGATACAAGTTTTTTCTAACTTTGTACAAAAGATAAGAGTTAATATTTATATTATCAGAATAAACTGCAAATTAAATGAGAGGTTGTCATCAATCTATATTTCTATTAAATATTTAAGAGGCCCGTAGAGTGTTTTAATAGATTTTTTGAACAAAGTTAGATACCAAAAACGAGTCTCGGAATAATATAGCGTGCCCGGAGTAGTGCTTATACTTAATATTATATATTTACCTCTTTTTACTTTCTCCGTTACTATGAATGTGCACTTATGTTAGATAAATATTAATTTAAGAGAATTATAAGACGTTGTGACGTGTGTTATAAAAGTACATTTTTTATTCTAAGGATTTAGAACTTGTTTCTGCAATTTGACAATAGTTTAAATTAAAAATGATATTTATTGCAAAGCCTATATTGGCACAGAGGGATGTATTTAAGATTTTTTTAAAGAGATGGAGTAGGTATGCTTTATTATTCAGAAAAGAAGTGATTTTTATACAAAACGTAAGCTTTTAATGCATGCGAGCGATTAGTGAGAATTAAAAACAAAATAAAACAATTATAGTGTTTTGTCTTTAGATAGATGATTCAATTAAGATTTTTTTAATGGAAATTTACACATTTAGGTATTTGTAGTAAATGTTTTCGTGGATGAGTCAGGTTGTGTTTCTAACAAAATGGCTCATTATGAACTGATGTGGCGTAGTGAGTACGGAGCCAGCGGGCAAGAAAAAACAGTCGTAACTTAACAACATGGCATGAAAAAATAATCAGTATTCTAGATATCTTCAAGAGGCTATATACAGCGTGTAACGGAAGGGGGGTATCAACCCTGAAGGAGGTGAATGTGCTCATGAAACTCAACAACTTTCCCCAAAGAACATAGGTCGAAATATGAAAAAAAAATTTGGCCCTCCCAAAGTAAATCAATCAGCTGGTAGTCAGTTTTGTAAGGGAGGGCCAAATTTTTTTTTCATATTTCGACCTATGTTCTTTGGGGAAAGTTGTTGAGTTTCATGAGCACATTCACCTCCTTCAGGGTTGATACCCCCCTTCCGTTACACGCTGTATAGTACATACCTACTGAGCACCATGTTTTCATGCTCAGCCCACTCAATGAAAGCACTGACTCCGAGCTGCGCCACATACATTTTAGAATTCTACTCATCGGCTGGAGCGGGAACGGACAGTATGGATATGCAAGTGTCAAATATTCCTAAACCTTTACATTCCATTCAACCATTTAAAAAGGCACAAAATATTAAATAGTTTTGTAATTAATGTGAGGTGCCAACATAAAAACGAGAGGTTATGCTTGAAATGTAAAAATTAACTTAAGCATGTGCTCTGCAGACTCTTCCAGGAAAATCCACCAAATTTACTGTACCTAAAAATAATCGTGTTTTGTACGAAAGTGTTAATTTTAAAAAAGAAAGAACGCGGGAAATTGCATTAATATGATTGGCAGCCCAAGTGGTGGGTCGCCATTTTTGGCGTCCAGTAAGTTCAAAATTAGTACCAGAGAAAAATAGCTATCCATGATACGTATCCACCTTACCTGACAGTTTACTTGGGTAGGTACTGTGGGTAGCTATGTCCATAAACCTACTGGACATTATTGGAAAAGTAGGTACTTTAATTACTTACAACGCGACGTAAAACTCCCGGAGTCTCGCAACACTCGACGCTTGATAAATTAAACTTTCGTACAAACACCTTGACTTTCCTTCAGCTGCGGCGCTGGCAACAATTCTTCCAAAAAATGGCATTCTATGTGGTGACTAAGCTGTATTAATGTGTAATTATTTATATCGTTGTTATACCTATAACTTAAAAGACAAGATAAATATGTTTAATGTTCAGGGTTCTGCTTCATTTTGTACTCATTGTAACGGCTTGTTGGATCGAAGAATGTTTTGTAAAACACTGGATGTGGCAGGTATAGGTAGCTAACCAAACCTAACTCAATAAGCTGGTGACAAGGGGTTTTAAAGTTCTTTGAGCGCAAAATAGAAGTAGCCCTTAGTGATAGAAACCTTTAATGTTGTGTTGTCTGCATCTAAACCAAACTGTCGATATATAACTGTCTCATCCTTTTATATTTAGTTCTACGTATTTCTCGCAGTTAACAAAAATAGATTTATCTAATAAATGTTCAAAATACATTAATTCCTTCAAAAATCGGGCATTATAAATATTTTTTTTAATATTATTGTCACCATTGCCTAAGCCAATGTGTTGAAAAAAAAAACATATTTTATTATACAAAAAAAATGGCCCACGATGATACGAGTAAAAATTATTGTCTTGACCTGTGTATGTAAACTAACGCTCATTAAAGTTTTTCTATATAATTCTATAATAAATTATAATTTAGACATTTTTAAAACTAATCTACTATACTACCTACTTGTAAACGCCTATAAAGATTTTCATACATTATTATATTCATAATGTTGCCATATCAATTGTTTTTCATAGTCTGGAATCCAGATTTTTTATCTAGTTGTCCCTTATGTATTTCAAATAAACGGCCCAGCTACTAATTTGTTTCCATTTTCTTGCCTTTCCTAACTAAAATATGTACCTATTAACTCTTTCGTTACGAGCGCCGGATATAGCCGGCATCCACTCGATGACTTCTGTGTACGAGCGCCGGCTGTAGCCGGCGCCAGCGTGATACCGCTCACCAAACGGCCCGCGATACTTTTATTTCTTTCGTTCGTATGCATGTAGCACATCGATAGCACTTGTCACTCTTTAGTTCGTTTTCATTTGTTTTACTCCAAAAATAAGACATGTACTGGGTTCGAAGCAATCGGGACAACAATCACGCTCCACTCTTCTTCAAACTAACAGTGTTCGCGAAGCGTCAAAGCGCGAATCAGTCCGTTGAAATAAAAGTATATTTCAAACGCAAATAATATCTAATAAGATAATTTCAATAAGACCAATTTCCCGACTCACAGTATGCACAGTTTGCGGAGAAGCTCTCCGTTCAATGGCGCTACTCCGAGCGACGCGACGGCGTGGTGCCCCGTTTGGTGGCGTTATTCCAGCGGAGCGAAATGCCGTAACGAAAGGGTTAAAGAAAACTAACTTCTGATTCGTTTTTTAATCCCAGACTAATCTGACAGGTGTAATGTCAAACTTCCATACTGATAAAACCGCAAACACAAAAGACTTAAATGTCAGATTAGTCTCTGGGATTAAAAAACGAACTTTAGGAGCGGCCACTGTGTCAGAATCAAGACCCTGGTGATGCATGATCAAGACGCATGCAGCGTCAGCAGCACTTATGGTCCTGATCAGCACTCTGCAGCGAATTAAAGAATTCTATCTTCAAACACGAACGCAAGACGTAATGTACAGACGCCAGCACATCAAGCTACTACAATCTGTCAGATTTCTTTAATCGATTTTCAACTTTATCGCTAAATCATAAGGTTCAAAGTTGATTGGCAAAATCTGACAGTTTCGGGTAGCTTGATGTGCTGGCGTCTGTACAAACATACAAATCAGATAACTAGCCTGCGCGACCGGAATTCGGCCATGTCACCAGAAAAGAGCATTTTGCCCGGGCATCGGATTCCGGAACACTCACCAAAAAATTGGTTTGAGTGGAAAAACGAAGTTGCTTTGCGTTATGTTTTTCACACGATGAAAAGAACTAAATTGCTTTGTGTTGTAGCAGATCATGTACTTACGTGGGATCGGTGTGGAACCGAAAACTAACTAACCGGGGCTTTTATTCTTTGAAATAATCTTAAAAAAAAATCAAACAATCGGGACGGTGGAAACTATTTTGTATTTAGCGCTAAAATTAAAGATCTTTTATTTGGCGCCACATTGGTCGATCAAGTTAAATACGCGTGTTATTCTCGATAGCAAACTAGCGTTTGTAAAATAGAATAGTAAATGTTTGAATTTTTGCCTCTAAAGTAAGACTGCAAAACAAAAATAATACCAAGATTTTTTTTAAGTTTAACGTGTTATCGAGAATATTAGTCCTTATACTGGTAAAATACTTTTATCTGATAAATTTCTGAACGAAATCAAGTTTTTGACCTTTGACCGAGTGACATTATTATGACATTTGATCAATTGAATTCGTGCGAAATACGGACACGGACGGGTGTGCTGTAATATTGAAGCGCATTCTAGTGAATTTTAATGTTAAGCATGGTGCCGTCGACTGTGGTGTACGTTGCGGCGGTGCCAATCTCCGTAATCGTTGCCCTGGGTTTGCTTCGTAAGTGGAGATCTAGGAAATGGGCAACCTGTGTGAGCAATACGTGTTTGAGAGGGAAAACCTTCCTCATCACCGGAGCAAACAGTGGCATTGGGTATGAAACGGCCAAGACTATTGCTAGGAGGAAGGGACGGGTGATATTCGCCTGCAGGGACATTAGTAAGGCCAAGGAGGCCATCGCCCACATTCGCAAGGAACAGCCCAATGGGGGCGAGATGGTGAGTAAAAACTAAAACGATCTATTTTTTATTTCATATTATTTTCATTGTCCTACCTTCAATTGTAAAAACATTCTATTAATTATTTGACATCATTCTAAATTAAGGGTTACTATTTTCTGCTTTGACACTAATATGCGCGTGTGTACAACACTTTCTTCCATACGAAAATAACAATGTCAATATTACTCATGAGTTCAGGACATTTGGCAACTAGAAGTGCATTAGCCCCGTTTATACCTTAATGGTGTAGCATATTCCTAAAACTCATTAATTAAAGTATTTATGAACAGTATTTTGAGTTTAATTAAAATGGCCTTTGTTTATTGAGACAAAGATTATGTCATACTTTTTATTTAAGTTGTAAGTTTCCCGAATAAAATGAAATTAATAAAATAGTTTTGTGAAAAACTCATACCCACAATAAGAGATCATTTAATAAATTAGGAGTTTAAGTATACGCTTAGGGGCACTATGAGCAGCAAAGAAAACCAAAAAAAAGGAGTCTGCCGAGTTTGCGTAGGAAAATGCCCCTTACTACACCAACACCACCTTGCAGTGAAGCAAACTAGGGGGTATACTGTCTCGAATGCAAAAATAGCCATTGTTCTAAGTAGATGAGAAAATTGTCAAAATAGCCTCCAAAGTTACATTGAAGTCTATGGCAAAAACAGTTTTTCGGCCCTCAGCCATTTATACGCCTAACAATCCGACATTTGATAATGTGAGAAAGTAGATCTAAATAAGCCCTATCGAATGGTGTATTGCAATCTTTGGGGAAATTTCACTTCACTTGTCACTCTCAGACTGAGCTAAGCTGGGCTCAGCCTGTATGGACTACTTTGTTTGTTGATATCATTCATATATTTCTCATTGCTCCCTATCACACTCTTTGTTACCTCCTGCACTTCACCCCCTTCCTCCCTTACTAAGTTCAGAGAGGAAAAAGGAAATAATTTCCACTGGGAACTGGGAAGGCTCGAACACACAACCTCTGTGTTCATGTTGAGGGGCTGTTTTCGGCAGACTCCTTTTTGGGACTTAATTCAATTGTCCTGAATTTTTTTTTTTTCGAAAATCCGAATATTTTATTGCAGTTTCGGGTTAAAAACGAAAATTTCTCTAAGTCCTCACACCATAGCGCCCCTAAGACTACACTCCAATCGATAATGTGGGTGTATTATAGGTACACCTCCACTTAGCCCTTCAGGGATGAGAGGCAATATTTGTTGGGAACATTGACATGAATTCTTATCAACAGTACTATAATGTTGAGAGACCATTTAATGTTGGCCAACTCAACAGGTTATCAACATTTTGTTATGTAAATACCTACAATGCATTATCTTGTGAACAATAATTAATAATATAAAAGTCATAATTTTTAATGAGATGTGGCTTATTTGAATCATATTATTACGCTAGAGAGCTGCAGATTTGTAATAAGTGTGTCCGTGGAGTTCCTTGCCCATTCTTCTCCATAGGTACCTCCTACACTTTGGAATGGACAACTAGCTTCATCTTTCTGACTGACTGACCTCACGACAAAAGTGCCTGTAGTTGGTTTAATTTAATAAATGCTAGTTTGAGTGACTTTTTATCTCAATTCGAATCTAGCCTAGATAAATAATACTTGAATCTATCATACATTGACTAATGTATATTCAGGACTTATTTATGAAAGCATAAATATTTCCTTACACATTAAATGAGATACCCTATAACAATTGACCCCATATTGTAAAAAAAAAATAAGGTAATTAAAAAAAAATAGGTTGGGTTGGTTGGACTTTTTACACAATTTAATTTTTTTTTTTTTGTAATTTTTATTTTTTGACACTACGTAAGAGGTAAAATTGTTGTTGTTGCTGTTAAAAACAACTATTTTACCTCTTATGTTGTGTCAAAAAGATCAGTTTTTTAAATAATGTAACATCATACCTGTATTTCCTGAAGGGTTAGGCAGAGTTGTACCTTTAGTACACCTGCATTTCACCAGTTATGTTTAAGTCCCATGTATCAGGGTGTGAGTCTATTGACATCAACCTGGCACGAGTCCAGACAGCAGGCTGCTATTGAGTAATTCCAGATGGAGTGATACAATAACACCGTCCTACCTGGGAACGGGAATCGGACCCAGGTGCAGCGTTATTTAGAAAAATGTAATATCAAGTATTATTATTCTGTTATTTTAGATCCCCATGCAGCTAGACCTAGCATCATTCGAATCAATAGAAAACTTCGTAGAAGTAGTGAAGGCAGGCTTCAACAAGATTGATGTACTGATCAACAATGCAGGCGTTGTTGTACCATTGAACGAAGACCTTAAAACAAAGGAAGGATTTGAAATACACTTTGGTGTTAACCATTTGGGTCATTTCTACCTCACAAACTTACTCTTGGATCTCTTGAAGAGGGCTACACCAAGCAGGTATGTTGATAACTCGTTAACATGTATTTTGCAGCTTATTAACGCCTTACCCTTGCATTAGAATCTATGTTTGGTGAAATAATTATGGTAGTATTGAGGTAGCACCTCTATTTATCAGAACCAGTGAATTGCATGAGTACACAGAAACAAAAACAGTTAAGGAGGAAGTCCCCCTAGCAACAGTGTTATGTGAAGCAATCTATGACAGAAGGCTCAAAAGACAACAAAGAGCCGAATCCCCAGTCTGTCGCACTCTAAACTTGCTAAATGCCCTTCTGCCAACTTCTGCTGAAAGGATGAATGGAATAAAATGATGCGTATATGTCTGGTGTTCTGTGAGAAAAAGTATGCAAGGGAGTCCACTGTGCCATAGTTTTTTTTTTTGGTTTTTTCAATAAAACTGTAGTTAACATAATAATTATCTCTATGCTAATTGATGTAATTGGTGTTGTACCATTACCAATACCAATTAATAAACACATTAACAAAAAATAAATAAAACATGAGACCTTATTCACTAAAAAAAAAATTCTAGTATAAAAAGAAACAGCTTCGTCACTGGAGGAACAGTTCTGTCCTGTCAATAAACTCCCACAACAAGTCTTTTACGAGCTTGTCAAGCAGATTGCAAGATGTGTAATAATAAAAAAAGGAGTGAGAATCATTCCATCATATTTTATAGGTAACTAAATTAAGTACTTAGTAGTCTTAAGATTACCTATTAAAAATCTAATCAAAATATTTTTGCGTTAGAAATGTAAGAATAAGCCTTCGAATTCCTGACTAATCTATTGATAGTTTATAATGATGCTTGCCATTCGAAAATTTGATATTATGAATAGAGAATTAATTAGATAACTATAAAATAAATCGTCAGAACTATTTGATAACAGCAATATATCCATCAGTGTTATAACTAATAATATGATTAACTTGTTGTTCTAAAAAATGTTGCCGGATATTTTGACAGGCCTGTTGGTCTAGTGGTCAGTGGCCCTGATTGCTATGCGCAAGGTCGTGGGTTCGATTCCCACCTAGGACAAATGTTTGTGTGATGAACACGATCATTTGTTCTTTGTCTGGGTGTAATTTATCTATAATATGTATGTATTTAGAAATATATATGTATGTTTATCAGTTGTCTAGTACTCATAGCACAAGCTCTGCTTAGTTTGGGACTAGATGGCGTTGTGTGAAAGTTGTGGAATATTTTTTTGGCTATTACAAATCTTTCTCATTAAACTCTGTACCTACTTATTTATAAGGCAAATACAAAAACAACCTTTCAAACATTTTCCATAGCATACATTAGGTAATACGGGCTGGTGTCCGCAACTCTTCAATGCGCTTATTTTGCGTACGGGCGTAGCATACATTAACACGTTCACGCCGGCGCGTGCCACCGGTGGTACGCGTGCGGGCCACCGGTGGTACGCGCCGGCGTGAACGTGTTAAAGTAAGATAAACAATAATCCAAGCCATCTAATCTCTTCACCACTCTTGGTTGACAAATCCGCCTTTGTACCTTTTTGTGTGCGAAAAGTTTAAATAAATGAATCAGTAAGGTAATCTCGTAACACACACGGAGAGAAAATTCTTAGAAAAATTACTGTGCACTCAGATTATGAGACAACACAGTATTTTTTCTAAGATTTTTCTCTCCTTGCACTCACAATCTCAAAGCCATTCAATTCAACAATATTTATTGCGTTAATTACTTTGTTAAGCAAACAATTTTTTCAAACATATGCATGAATTTCCTTCATAATCTTTCGGATCGTGGTAGAAAGTATGTGAGGTTATGTGGCATGCAATTGGGATGCTAAAAAATTAGTTCACATAAACTAGCGGCACGTTGTCTACCGCTGCAGTTGCCTCTGCCGCAAGTGTAAAGGCTCGTTCATAAGGATCCTGTTTGCCGGATACTGCAAGCAGGATGCATTTTTGAATATGTATATTTGTGTGCATATGTATATTTGTGTGTATATGTATATTTGTATCAGCATGTGCATGCTGTGGTCTCCTGTAATTGAAGGAGCACACGTAAAAGAACCTTTTTATTATTGTAAATTTCTATTGTTTATCTGTATCCTTTGTTGGAGATCCTAAATAAATAAATAAATAAACACGTACACTACTAAACGGGATCCTGCAAAAAACCGTACCTGCAAAAAACGGGATCTTGCCGTGGGAAAGGGCCCTAACTTAGCAATTGATTGTACGGCCAACAAAACAGGTAGGTAACTAGAGTCGTCGGATATAATTGAAGTTTAGTAAGAAACCGATGGGTTTTCGAATGAAAATTATAAGAATGGCTGATTTTTCCAACGCCAAATAATTTTATCTAAGGAATAATTTTGAATTTTTGACAGTTCTTCCATATAAAAACTGTCAGACGTCTACTTTATTACACGAATAAAAAATATTTGTCGATTGAAAAATTTGTCCTAAATGAACTGTTTGTTTTCTATGAATTAAATGAATTTCCGATTTATGCCACATCTCTGAAATAGGCATTCAAAATGTGTAAAATCCCGACTTTACCTAATTATTCAGAAAAATCTGTTGTTATGCTTGTTAATAATAAATAAACATACTCATACTCTTTATTGCTATAACTAGGCCATGTGGTCTCCCTTATATAAACAACATCTACAACAGATACAGATGTTTAAAGTCTTTTAACGCTTCTATATGCCAACTCTATACTCTCGGAGAGTATAAATAGCATGTATTACGGTATTACGTAACCTTTGGTCAAGTGAATGAACGGAAACATTGAAAGATATAAAAAAATCGATACGTCGTAGGTTTATGACAAAATCAGGTTTTTGATCAAAAACCGGAAGGAGACAAAATTATTACTTTATGTTATTATAAACAAATAAATCATTGTTTATTATTGTCTTGTTTTATTTATTTAAAGAAATAGCAACCGACATTGTTTTTATCATAAAACTAATTCAACCTAGGTTATTGGTTAAAGTAAAAAGTAATAATTTAGTCTTTTTCCGGTTTTGATCAAAAGCCTAGGTTTTTGATAAAAACCTAGGCTTTTGATCAAATAGATATATTTATCTTCTCGGCCTCGCGGGCATGGGAAACGTAACTGTAGGTATAGGATCATAGTCATAAACATAATCCCCTTTATTCATAAACGTTGCTTGCAAAGTTATGTAGTGATTAGCGACTCTTTAACTATACAGTTTTGACATTAATACGTCACTTAACTTTAATCATCGTTAAAAATAAACCACACTAATTGTACAATGTAGACATTATGAATATTATGATGTTCGTACCTAACTTGGTTCCAAGGTTGAGGTCCTAAACTAGAAGTATAGTCAGGTACACACAGCTCCATTATGTGGTTGGTCCCCAAAAGACATGTGTGTTCAACTCCTTGATAGGCCCAAGTTGGCTTTTGTATTTTGCCAAAACATTGTATTATGATTAATGTATTGTTTTTGTAAGTAAATAAGTTTAAGTTAGTATTTAATTTTTAAAAGTATGTGTATTAATGCATATAACGACAAGCAATAATAGGGTTAACATTAATGGAAGGTTATTCAACGCCTAAATAGACCGGAGGTTTTAAGACCGCTTGCCGTGCATAAGATTGGAAGTTCAAATCCTAGGCATGAAATGTGGTCTTTTTTGTCATACATTATATATATATTTTTTAATATAAAGTATTTTTTTCCCCTCACGTTTATGATTAGGTGTAATTACCTATTACCTGGGACTTACCTATTACCTAATGCACGGTGTGCAATAATAGACTACTTACGTCACACGTATCGTAATATACCATTATATTTCGCCTTACACAGTAATAATGTACAGTCACCAAAGGAGATAAGTAACCAGGGTCGTCGGATATAGTTGAAGTTCAATAAGAAACCGATGGATGTTTTCGAATAAAAATTAATTTAATTAATAGACGACAAACAGTTAATTTATTACATTAAATTTCATTCGAAAACATCAATCGGTTTCTTACTAAACTTCAACTATAGGTATCCGACGACCCTGGTTACTTATCTCCTTTGGTGACCGTACTTAACATTCTGTATGATAATCCACCTCCATATGGCAACGCAATAGTGCATATAAACGATTTATTTACGACGTCCAACAGAATAACAATATACTGTTCCATATTTATTACAGAATAGTAGTCGTGTCATCAACGTTGCACGAGCGTGGAAATATCGACTTTGACGACCTGAACTTAAGGCAGCAAATTGAACTGGCTAAGAAAAAGGGCTCTCCCCGTCATAACCCTGGGTACTGCAACTCGAAGCTGATGAATGCGTACTTCGCGAAGGCTTTGGCTGCTAATTTGAGGAACACTGGTATAGATGTCAACATGGTCTGCCCTGGATTCTGTGCTACTAATCTGTTTAGGTAAGTTTTAAAAGTAAAGCACTCATGATAGTCATTCTTCCATACTTAATAGTTATGTATGCGAAAGTAACTGTTTGTCTATAACATTTTCACTCCTAAACCACTGAACCAATCGTTATGGGTTGATGATAGGTAGCCTGTACCTGGAGAAGGACATAGGCTGCTTTTCATCCTGGATATTTGTGTAAAATACAAAATACGTACAGACTAAGTCGCGGGCTATAGCTAGTTAGATATAGTTCGAAAAGTAATGGCACTATTTTGCATATTATCGGACTTGTTGTGTCGTTTCAAGAGCACGAAGTAGTTGATGTCGTAAAAAATTAAGCCAATCGGCAAGTTAGGAAGCGGGGCTGTTTTCCTTGTGTGCACTGGAATATGAAAACCGGCCAAGTGCGAGTCGGATTCGCGCACGAAGGGTTCCGTACCATTATCTATGAAAACGGCAGCAAAAATCATGTCTGTTGTATGGGAGCCCCCTTAAATGTTTATTTTATTCTGTTTTTTGGTATTTTTGTTGTTATAGGGGCAACAGAAATACATCATCTGTGAAAATTTCAACTGTCTAACTATCATGGTTCATGAGATACAGCCTGGTGACAGACGGACGGACGGACAGCGGAGTCTTAGTAATAGGGTCCCGTTTTACCCTTTGGGTACGGAACCCTAAAAAACACTTTTTATTCAGTATTGTTACAAAAAAAAAAATATATTACTACTGGCAAAATGTGCCAGCCATACCACAGCTATGTTGTGTTTTTTTTTATTATTCAGCAGATATTTTTTTTAAATAAATACTTTTATATTTCAGGTATTCAATAAAATGGTACCACTACATAATAATGGCCCCTATATTTATTACCTTCATGAAGAGTGCCAAACAAGTAAGTATTTACCTATTATTATTATTAAATTTTATATTTAAAAATGTTCCCACTATATCTTAGGACTTATAATGGTGGCGGTTGAATGAAACCAACGATGACAGTTGGGAATTTATTTACTATAGACAATACTTAACTTCAGTGTACAGACACCAGCACATCATGCTACCCGAAACTGTCAAATTTTCCCAATCAACATTGAACCTTATGCTTTAGCAATAAAGTTGAAAATCTATTTACGAAATTTGACAGATTGTAGTACAAAAGTGGTCTAGATAAAACCTATGTGTAATTTAATAATTAAAATTACTATTGATAATGAAAACTAAAATAATTTTTAGTAAAAAAAAAACCGAAAGAACACAGTTCTCATGATTTCGTAATTTTTTATCTTAAGTTAATAATACACATTTTCTGAAAATTCACATGCAAGCGAGCAAACATAAAACCTTATCTTTTCTGATATGAGAGCAATAAGATATGATTAGTTTTTATCTTTGTCTGAGTCTCATCTTACGCAGCTTACGCTAAACGTTTTATTTCAGAATAAAGTTGCTGCAAGATAGCCATAATTTTTAAAATATTAACCAACAATATATTGACGTGTAAAAGTGTCTTAAAAGCTCTACTGACAACTCTAATGTCAACTGTTAGCTAATTTGCGTGATAATTAATGAGACGGGCTTATACGCGCTGTTGGATTATCCACTCTCGGCACTGAGTCGAGCGTTGAAAATCCAACAGCAGGCATTCATTTAGGTGTCGCCTAGTGTTCGTGAAAGGCGAATTATTATTATTAACTATTGTATTTCAGAAAAATGTACATTCTATAAATTGTTATTATATAAGGTCCCATTAAAATAGATGGACAAACTTTTAGAAATCATTCAGACCACCAAAATAAGGACTATGGTAAAAAATATATAAGAAAAACGCATTAGATACTTACAAGAAAAATAATCTGCTAACGAAAATAGACTAATGTGCCGGCAATCTATTATTTTAGGTCAAAACAAAATAACTTTAATCAGTGTGTTGTTTTTATGCTTGGATATCTTTGGTTTGACGTACTGAGTGCTATGTTAAAATTTGTCCATCTATTTTAATGGGACCCTGTATAAGTGTATATGCATTATTCAAATTCGGGCAAACCAAATCCAAAACTACAAAAAAAAAAGATGCAAAGCAACTAATCTTCAAACATCTCTTCTAGGGCTCGGAAACAGTAGTCTTCTGCGCTACAGACCACAGCATTGAAGGTAAAACTGGCAAGTTCTACAGGGACTGTGAAGAGTACGCCTCAAAGTACGACTTTGACAAGGATGTGGAAGCCAAGCTCTGGAACGTCAGCGAAGAACTGATTAGGGCTAGAAAACCGCTATGAATCAGGAGTGTGGAACATGCATAGTTATTGAGGTAGTGTCATTGCCGCGCAGTCGCGGACTGAAAATGTTTACCACCCTAAGGGAGGACACAAACGACAGTTAAGAAACGTTGGTAAAAAAATCGGTTACCGAAAAAAGGTCGTTTGCATTCTAGCTAAGGTCTAAAATTGTTTGCGCATTTTATGAAGTCGCTTGCAAAAAAGTTACTTAACGTAGATAAGTTAATTTAATTGTTATAAAAAGGTGAATTCAAAGAATTGCGCATCGAATTTGCAATCTGATAAACATTTTTAATACGCGACTGTGCACGGGAAATGACTTAGATGTTGTTTTGATCCATATCTGCGTTTAAATAAAATAAATTTTTATTTAGGTACCTGGGTAAAGATGAAATATCCAAAAAATTATCTTGAAGAAAGCTGCAAATACCAATTTCATATTCTAAGAAATCGCTTGATATCTCGTCTTTTAGGGCTCCGTACCCAAAGGATGCCTACGGAACCCTATTACTAAGGGTGCGTTCCGAGTTGTGCTGTAATCGATTTGAGCGTGCTTATTAGCGCGATAACGAAATCCCGTGAATCATCATAGATGATGTCATGACATGCGCCATCTAGCGATAACGCCGACCATGCCATAAAATAATATCACCGTGAGCGCTGTCAAAAATGACATTGGCGCCGATTCCCTCGTTCACAAACTAAACTAAATTTAAGTTCAGTGCATCTTTGTCTTTCTGTTTCATTAAGAAAAGGACAGAAGATAAATATTAGCTTAGTCCTGTCTAATTAGTTAACGTATTTTTAGTAGCCAATTTTTTAATCACGTCTAAACTTGTCTATGGAGTATCTTAATTTGACAGGACTAAACTAATATTTATCTTCTGTCCTTTTCTTAATGGAGTAGAAAGAAAAAGATGCACTGAACTTAAATTTAGTTTAGCTTGTGAACAACAGAATCTGCACCACTCTGTGTCTGTGTCATTGTGTGTTTTGTTTTGAAATGTTCCGGAATTAACGCACACCACCAAACATCCCAATTACAATATTATGTTTTAATCATAATACATACAATGTTTTTTTTTATTATTATGTATAAAATAGTGTTTATTTATTCAATCAGTTATACTGATAGTGGAAGAAATTGTATTCACATTACAAATTTACGCACGCACACGAATAAGGGTCATAGTGTAGATATTTCGTCCATTTTGGTTTGTTTTGACTGTACAGCAGAAGTGTGACTGTAATTTACTGAGTTTTACTTAATTATTTTTGGGATAAAAATGACCTAGATATATTAAAATATTTCTGTTGTTATTCTATTTAAGAGTTCAATACTCGTATTTTACCTACCTAAACTTCCACAAACTATGATACTTAAATTCAATTTGTGAGTTACTTAATATCATTTAAATATAGTTTGCCATATTTCATTTAATTTAAAAGTGTCTATGGTTGTGTTGAATTTTTCGTTAGGTTGTTGGTTCTGTAAAGCATAATTCCTAGTGATCTATAATCTCAAGATACTCGGATACTATCGTTGTTAAAACAATATTAGTTTTACTTTCTTCGTAGGTTAGTTGTTTGGAAAATGTGGATATATCTGTAAAATATTTATTATAATTTTTAAAATGGGTATATATTCTTTTATTTTGATACGCGTATTTCCCTTTCTGTGATCAATTGGAGACACCGGCGCCGGCGGGGTAATTTTCGTAACACACTAACAGTAACAATGGCTATGATTTTGACATTACAACAACATTCATTGCGTTATTTACGAAGTTGAGCAGACAAATTTTTCGAATATATGAAGCAGTGGACAACAAAATGTGAATAATAATTTAGATTGTGATTGTTAGTGTTACGCAATTAAAGAGTGCTGTTCAGTGAATTAGGTAATCTTAAAGGGGCGCGACCTGTATTCAAATATGTTGGGGTCCTTTTTACCCGATTACGGCGAAGCTCAATAATTGGAGCATCCTGACTGTTAGACTCTAATTAATTTTAATCAACTAAATTCATTAATTTCAGAATAATCATTTGTCCATAATTTTTAGTAAAAAGGTCTTAAAACTATTTTAGTCAATACTACAATCAAATCATCATTCTTATCATTCAAAACTTCAGTGATAAATAAAATCACTCATTTCAAAAAAATAAAACTAGTATCATCTCCTCACATGAAGCTGGATGTATCTCCCCAGCACTGCAGACAGGCCTCTCAGAGTTCATCCTTAGGATTCCGTTGGTGCTCCCCGAATCCGGCGCATCAGAGAAGCTGTTTTCTTACGCCCTTTGAACGCCAATGACGCTTACAAGCGACAAACGTAATCGGGCGCTAAAACGCCAACGACGAGTTTAGGCGATAAATAGATGTGCTACTTTATCATCTGATATTAAAGAAAATGGGTAAAAGGATTAATTTTAACATTTTATCACTAGCATTTTGTAGGTACCAATTTAATAGTAAATAAATGGCTTAGCGTAGAGAGCATACGCATATGCGCTTGGCGTTCAAAGAGTAAATAGCATAAAAGTTTCGGTTCAGCAAACATGGCCGACGCGCTGCAGAATCGAGGGAGCCTCATCAAAATCCTAAAGGCGTTATTGAATTGTATGCGAAGAGCGTTGTAGGACCGCTGGGTGTACTTGAGCCATAGAGCGCTAACGTAAAAGTTTTGGCAGTACAGTGTTACTTTTACGTGTACCTTGCGAATCTATGGACTAACATGTTAGCACGCAGCAACAACGCTCGTCGTTCCTGTTCGATATCCGCATCCTTTCCAGGTCTTTCACAATGTGCCCTAGGTACTTAAAACTGTGCGACACTTTCTAAAGGCATTCCGTTCGGATAGACACGACGACGTACGACGACGTTAGGTGGTATGTCTCTAATGACCATAAATCATCAAGCTAAAATGTTCCCACTGCTCGGACACAGGCGTCCTGTCTTCGAGACCCCTATCGAAGGGAGTGGGCGGTACTCTACCAAGCGGGCCTAGTGCGGGTTGGTAGATGTCACGTCTTCGAATTTTGGTTCACGGATCATGCCGGTTTCCTCACGATGTTTTCCTTCACCGTTTTGAGAGCTGTGGTGATGAAATTATTTACGCAGTATCGCGCCTGCCTGGGTTCGAACCCACGATCTCGTAATTCGGGGCAGTTACCATTGGGCCACCACGCCCACCACTGCTCTCATGACCATCTAAAATCTCTAATGACCATACACACACTTGTTCTCGTTGTACCTGAGACTGTGAGCCACAGCATATGACAAAAAATATCGAGCAGTTTTTTTAAATCACTGAGCGATGGGCTCAGCAACACCATGTCAGCGCAAACGATGTTATTAACACAGATCTATATCTATACTAATATTATAAAGCTGAAGAGTTTGTTTGTTTGTTTGATTGAACGCGCTAATCTCATGAAGTACTCGTTCGAATTTAAAAATTATTTTTGTGTTAAATAGTCCATTTATCGAGGAAGGCTATAGGCTATATAACATCACGCTACAACCAATAGGAGCGGAGCATTAATGAAAAATGTTGCAAAAGCGGAAAAAAATATTCTTTTGAGCTTCCGTTGCGTGCGCTGCGTAAATGGTTAAAGTTACGCAAAAATCATGTATGACGGAATTGTTTCCACTTAAAAGTTCTATAAAAAAGTCCGCGACGGCATATGTCTATCTTTTTTGGTTGACTCACTATAACTTTTTTTATGGTAATCAAATTGGTTCTTAAATAATGCATTATTTGCGAAGGTGTTTTCTTTCATAAACATGATATTAATCCTTATCCAAATAAATGCGTTATTCATCACAAGTATTTAATTTTTAACAAAATTGCCCTTGACATCATTTGAATCCAATGAATATCTTAGGAGATATCATAGTTTTAAAATAAATCCGCACGGCCGCCGGTAGCTCTGCGAAGTTCACTATACTTAATTCCACTCTTACTGATCATAGCGTGACGTTCCTAAAATAGCTTCTTACAGTAAGTATTAATGTAGTAAGTAATAATCATAAGTAATGAAATATATTTTAATAGGTTTTTTCCTGAAATTAACGCGGGTGAAACCGCGGGACACTGCTAGTTAATAATAAAACTGAAGAGTTTATTTGTTTGAACGCGCTAATCTCTGGAACTACTGCAAAATTGTTTTTGCATTTGATAGTCCAATAATTGAGGAAGCCTATTTAACATCACGCTATGACCCTTAGGAGTTAAGCAAAAATAATAAAGTCGGAAAGAACGTTAAGCGAAAACAAAGTGACAGCGCGGGCAGGTGATGCGATGCGACGCGGTGGGAGGGGGAACAAGAAATGTCACGCGGACGAAGTCATGGGCAAAAACTAGTGTTTATCTATATGACAACCGACGTGGCTGTTAGTGACCTCGTTGATCATCTGATAAACGTACAGACGCCAGCACATCACAATACACAAATTTCTATAATAGATTGTCAACTTTATTGCTAAAACATTAGGTTCAAAGTTGAGTGAGAAAATTTGACAGTTTCGGGTAGCTTGATGTGCTGGCGTCTGTACAAGTTAAACACCCTCCGGAGCAACTGGACAGATTCTCACCTTAGTCTTGGAAAGGGTCTCGCATCAAAATTTTTGTTGTCTACTTATGAGTTCAGTCTTGGTGTAAAATGTAAGTTGCGTGATAACTAACCTAACTTGGAATCCCCTTTTTGTTTGGCGCAAGTAAGTACTTTAAAAACTAGATGTCCGTCGTAGGTCAAAGATATTAAAAATGTCATCGCCCCGAGATGTTTGACTGCAGATTCTTGCATGTCCTTAATCGACCTTGACTGTGAGCTTTGTCTAATTATTGTTGGATTTATACTGAATGAAGCTGTATGGAAAAGCACTGTTATAAGTTCATTCGGTTACTGAATTTGACAAAATGAAATGTGAATCTCTAAAGCGCTTACTCATCTAAAGTAACATCGCAGACACTGGCGGTGGACCACTTCAACCTTATTACTAAGAGTATAAGGGTGAAAAGAGGAGAACCGCAAATGTGTGCGGTTGTTACATACATCATGTATCCAACGCACCTTCGGCAGTCAGCCCCGCTTGCTACACGAGAGGAGACCAAGAAAACAAGTGAAAAAAATCAAACACAGGAAGTTTTTCAAACCCTTTATTAGGTACCACAACTGTAAAATATCAAGCTTTTAATCAGTTTTTACATTTTGCGAGTAAACCTCAATGACGTAGACGCAGGTCACCTCAATTGTACGTGCACAACTTTTAAATTATATAAAAATGACTCCTTAGCCAATAGTTTGCTTGGTATGACGTGACGGTTCATGTCAATAGTGCAACAGCTCATCTATTCTGTAAAAATCTTATCGTGAAAACTCAGGTGAAGTGAGCTGTCAAGTGAAAATCCCTAGCACTAGGTGGAATGACACTCACCTCCAGCTCCCATCGTTTTAGTTTTTACATTGGCCTTTTTTAGGATAGACCAGCCAGCAACGAAAATTAGTTAACACTTACTTACACTTACATAACATCTACAACGACAAAAAAATGAGGTTGTGTGTTCGAACTTTATGCTTGTATGTCAGAGATTTTCTCAAAAACTACTAAACCAATTATGACGGTTTTTTCACTAACCTAATCGACATACTTTGTGGAACGTTTTAGTATTGAATACATTCAATAATTAATATAAGTACTGAATTCAGTTATAATTTCAAAACTGACGTATTAACCGACTTTTGTACATTAAGGGAGTGACAGAATTGTCTCGAGCCCGTCACTCGTATTTAGTGCGACGCGGTGTCGTCACGTCGTCCGAACCGAAACGAGGCGAATGACGTCTTATTCGTTTTTATTGGATGGACATGAAGCTCTTTCAGACCAGCTCAAGCCGATTCCGCGTCGATAAGTGTGACCACTCCCTAAGCCTGCTTGCTTGCGATTGCCAATCAACAGAGGACAGAAAATATCTCAAACATTTGCCATTGGTTCAGGAGTCATGAAGTGCATACTAGCATTACATAAATAAATACATCAATAACACTCATTGAGGTAGACTTTCGAGTTACTAATGCGCCAATAATCTACCAATACTTAACGTAGTTTACATAAAAATAGAACTATATTTATCAATATAAGGAGTGCAACATTTTTAATAAGTCCAGCTGCTATTTCTTTACAATTTATTTATTAGCTTGGATCAATCATCATCTAGCTTTTTACCAATTCTACAAAATTAATCGGTAAATAATAAGTATGTCAGCTATGTTAGAAACTAGCTTCTGTACGCGGTCTCGCCAGCGGAAAAATCCCGCAGTAATTATTCCACTGGAACGTGCTACCGGGACAAAAAGCCTATACAGCGTGTAACGGAAGGGGGTTATCAACCCTGAAGGAGGTGAATGTGCTCATGAAACTCAACAACTTTCCCCAAAGAACATAGGTCGAAATATGAAAAAAAAAATTTGGCCCTCCTTTACAAAACTGACTACCAGCTGATTGATTTACTATGGGAGGGCCAAATTTTTTTTTCATATTTCGACCTATGTTCTTTGGGGAAAGTTGTTGAGTTTCATGAGCACATTCACCTCCTTCAGGGTTGATACCCCCCTTCCGTTACACGCTGTATATAACCTTCCCCAGGATGCTATGTATCTCTTAGCCAAATATCGAAACCCCTTCAGTGGTTTAGGCGTGAAAAGGATAGATTTACTTTCGAATTTATAATATTAATATGAATGTCAGTGAAAATACTGGCAATCAGCTGCATCCAGTTAGACTTGAAGCCGCTCGCTACATAGTTGGGAAAAGGTTAGGCAGATGACGATTAGAAATAATTTTGCATAAAATATTTTTAGCAAAATAAATAAATCGTAACGAAACGCACTACCAATCTATCTTAATATGAATCATGATATTCTTCTGTTCAAGACATAGTTTGTAAAAACAATAATTTACATATAACTTTAACGCTTAACAATATGGTAACCAGAAGCTAGGCACTTAGTGAGAATCAGCATTACAACTAAATAATTAGTTAGGTATAATGGCGCTGATTCCCTTATTCACAAACTAAACTAAATTTAGGTTCAGTGCAACTTTTTCGTTCTATATTACTAAGAAAAGGACAGAAGATAAATATTAGTTAAGTCCTGTCAAATTAAGATACTCCATAGACAAGTTTAGACGTGATAAAAAAAATTGGCTACTAAAAATACGTCAATTTACGTCAGGTGCTGACTAATTTGACAGGATTAAACTAATATTTATCTTCTATCCTTTTTACAATGAAATGGAAAGAAAAAGATGCACTGATCTAAAAATTTAGTTTAGTTTGTGAACAAGGGAATCGGCGCCAATGTAAAACTATTTAATTTCTAATACTGGATGTTTTTTTTTACAGGCTCCAAATTTTTTCAGGGTGTTCTACTCGTGACTATGAACAACTTTCACTATGAGTCCAACACTGAAATCACGAAAAAAAAATCTGCTGTTTAATACCTACTTGACTAAAATGTATGAAACCGCTGATTTTTTTTCGTGATCTCATAGTTGGTTCCATAGTGAAAGTTGTTCATATTCATGTGTAGAACATCCTGTAAAAATTTGGAGCCGGTAAAAAAAAAACATGCTGTATAAATACCTAGTTAAATACAATTCATACTATAATGGAGACGACACAGTTTATATTTGATATTTTGTTGTATATTTTACAGCATAGTATAATCAGGCTATAATGTTCCCACTACTAGGACACAGGCATTATTTTTTATGAGAGGGAGTGGGCATAATCCACCACGCGGACCCAGTGCGGGTTGGTGGATGTCACATGTCTTCGATTTTTTGGTTCTAGGAGATGTTGGTTACCTCACTATGTTTTCATTCCCATCTCGAGAGCAGTGGTGATGAAATTAAATACTTACACAAAGTAAAGATACCACTGGGTCACCACTGCTCTGCAACATCATAGTGATATTTATACAACGTGTAACGTTAAATGCGCAAAACCTCAGACACCTCAACTGATTTTAAATTCAATTGACCTATTTCAGAGATAAAATAAGTCATTAAAAAAATTGTAAAGGTTTTATGTGCTGTTTTAGTTTTACTGGCCATTCTGATCGTTACTTGCGTCTGCGACGACGCTTTATCGAGGGAGGAGTCGTCACCGGGCCGCTGCGCCGCGCTGACATTGGGTTGCTTGACCTATTAATAAATAGACACCGCAACGTTTTTAATGAAGATTTTTTGAAAAATGTGACCTATATTAAAAAGTGGTTGAATTAATTATGCTCGTTATTCTGATCAAACTATTTTCAGGTGTTGCGCCTTTAACGTTACACGTTGTATTTAATACAAAAAGAATCTAATACACACTGCATCTGAGCTAGATAGACCTTAGGTCCAAAGTATCTTCCAGTAAATCTATGAGGGAGATTAGCTAGTATGAGCCTGAAAACAACCTTTAAAACGTTCATAAAAATATACAACACTATTTTTAGTATATGGCAAGCCCGAAACATGTGTCTAGTATTTTTATGTAAAGAATCTATGTACAAAATTTTAAAACTGTATCATGAAAAATCACGAAGTTATAAGCTTGTTATGTTACCAGATTGTCCGTACAAAAAGTTGGTTACCACTTGACACGCGCCACCGTGCACCGGCCGACCGGCTGTGACCTGTGTTGTGCGCAAATGATTGCGGAAATGTACTTAGTGTCGCTCGGTGTCCAACTTGTTACCATTTTAAAATATTTTTGGGACAAAATACAACATGGTGTAAAAACTATTGGAATCGATTCATTAATTTATTCTGAACAAACTATATTCAGGTTTGCAGCATACTAAAAATAATGTTGTATAAATACACTTTTACATAAAACTTCACAATAGTTACTATTATGCATTATGATGCTAACATTGCACAAAATCTTGCAAAAATAAACTGCTGTTTGGGGTCTTTATGATTGGATATGCATGGAATGTGCTCTAAGTTATTTGTTTACCTATATTAATAAATATTTTTTTCATTAAGACAATCTACACGATTAATGAGAAAGTAGGTACAACCCGTCTATAGGAATAAAGTTTCTATAACATCATGTTTTGAGTCTATAAAAGTTTTAACTGATCATGTTATTATTTTATTAAGTTTGAACTATATGCACTAAATATGTAGCCTTAGGGCGAAACTTACTAAGTCGCGTTTTAGCCATTTTGACATACACGGGAAAGATAAAAAATCTAAATAAATATCATACATAGTCCTGAACCTGCAGGCCATGCAGGCAGGAGGAGATGGCGGGACGAACCCGACTTTTTTATAAGGATTGGCCACAAATGGCAGTAGAAAGGCATAAGTGGAAGGAGGGAAGGGAGGCATTTGCCCTGCTTATTCACACAAGCATCCCGTTTGCAGTATCCGGCAAACAGGATGCTTGTGTGAATATTTATATTTAAACACGTACACTACTAAACGGGGTCCTGCAAAAAAACCGTACCTGCAAAAAACGGGATCTTGCCGTGGGAAAGGGCCCTAAGGGATGTGCGAGAGTGGACAGTAAACTATCGATCGATAGATATAAATTATGAATTTGTTACTACAGACCACAATTTAATATTATATTATGCTTTAGGAATATTCAGATACGAAAAATTGTTATTTAAAAAATAATTATCAAAATATTTTATGCTACTTTTTATAAACTATTTCATAAATTTGAAATATGTATAATTTACCTTACTTATCCATCACTGGCTGTCGTGTCTTGCCGAATGTGGCGTGGGGAAGTACACCTCTTTATGGATTTCGTTTACAATTTTTTGATTATTGTATTTATAGTAAAAATGAAACTAATGGATATATCTTTGTGCCTTTTTACAATATTAAATTAATTTGGTTTTAAATAGTAGGAAAAAAACACAGAAAACTTAATTTTGTTTATTTATTTTTTACTTAAAAAAATATTGTTTTCTTGTCGGCATTATCCGACGGTGGCGTGTTGGGCACGTTTTCATTTGTGGGCTATACCCGACCGCGGCGGTCAAAAGATCAAAGGTTGTTTTAGTAAAATTTTGGCCATATTGCGACTTAGTGAGTTTTCTCTGTACGTTTAAACGTTTTACTACTCCTGTAGGCTTTGAATACATAGATAGGCACTTCAAAAATCTTGACCAACAACAAAAACACGAGTACATATGGTATATTTTATCAAACAATAAATATTTATATCACACAACACTAAAAAGGACGGCAACTACTTCTGTTAGTTTTTTAAACGAGTTTCAAAAAAACTATCAATCATTTAATAATATTGAACAAACTGGAAAAGCTAACTAACGTATATAATTCACACAACAATACATACTTGATACATCCGATAATAAACCTTATGTACAAAAGTTTAGGCCGAGTTTTCATTAAAACTAGTGATACAAGCTTCAGAGTTATCAAATTAGAGTATTTCAATTTCTAAGCTCACATAAAAAATCATTTTAAAGATCTTTGGTTTACTACAATGGAAAAAAATATACATACAAACAACCTGGCTGATTTATTATGCAAATATAATATCAAATATCTTTATGTAAAGGGTAAAATGAAAATAAAATAAAAAATATAAATTAAATCCAATCACGTTTATGTAAAAAGTGTCAAAAATCAATAAGAAAATTGACACTCGCTATCTCATAAAATGTACTAATAATATTGTGACTTAAACATATAGGAATGTTTAGCTTGCAATATTAAAAGTTTAAGAATAAGTCCCACAACCAAATTGCATATTATTGGAACATTTACAATGCATCTGTATATTTTACGTATACTATTTGTATAGTATATTTAAATACCCATAGAACTATGGAATTACAGCTACATTATTTGTATTTTTAAGTGAAATCGCCCCGCAAATCCAGACTTATAAAATTCATTATGAACAAGCGTAAAATTGTCTATTATAATTACTTATACTTTTAGAATCAAACATTTTAAGTAGGTAAATACGTGCCTAAAAATAACTTGTCTGTGCAAACTAACCTATGTGTAAACAATGGTGCGATTGTTTCCTATTCAATCCAACTTATACAGGGTCAAATTATATTAGTTAGCGAAACTCTGCACGAGTGCTGGGTATCGATATCTTAACACGATAAAACAAAAACAAAAATGACACTACCAAATAAAAACATTTATTGGTTTGCAAACATGGATATCTAGTACATAGATGTTTTATTATAAGAGTGCCAGCGATCGTTGACTCCAAAAAACATTAAAAAAACATGTTTAGATATCGATGCCCATTACGTTTGCAGAGTTTCGCTAGGTAATTTAGTTTGACCTTGTATTAAAAAAAAACATATTTACATGGAAAAACTTGGTTGGATTAAGAATATGTATCACATGCCATTACAACGTATAAAATTACGTAGTACTGTAAATTAGATAATAGTACAAAGGTGATTCTGAGGTATATTAATAACGGACAAAGTATGGAGAAACTTGAGATTCCAGCTGATAGACAGATTTTTATTACGGTTTATTATATCTAAAATCACATCTAGAAACATTCAAAATAGAAGAAAATAAAACGAACCCGTTTTCGCTAACACTAGAAGACAATTAAACAAATGCCTAAATAAAAGCGCGCTGGGGGATTTTCAACTTTCGGCGCAAAGCCGAGCGTTGAAAATCCAATAGTGCGCTTTTATTTAGGTGCTAGTAAAAAGAGGCATTACAGTATTGCAAGGAAGGTACTCAGCTCAAAGCGAGTAAGAACTAAAGAACACTTGGAAATGTTCAATATTCCTTTGTCCGTTATCAACCCACCTCTTTCACACTAGGTCTATAAACCTGAGAGTAGCACCAGTGCCTCATACTTCGCTGAAGCGGGAGCAGCAGGTGGACCTAATGCTCGACGCTGTGGTGGAGCCGTGCAGCGTCACCGTGTCCGGGTGGTGGAGCAAGCCTAGCTCCTTCTCTGCTCTCTGTTCGAGTTCCACCCATCTGGAATTATGGAATTTCATATCATTGTTCTGTGGCATTTTTACCGTTTTCTAAAACAGTTTTTTTCACACTTAGGTATTGGTGTTGTACGCTGTTTTCAAATGCATCACCGACGAACATAATGGTATTAATTAGTGTCCGATGGAAAGTATTTAGGAAAAGCGAGCCAAGTGAGTTCGAAAATGTTAACACCCCACTTTGAAACGTTATAACGCAACCAACGTAATTGTTAATGTGTTATGCGTCTTCCTCGTCGTTCCTTGTGGTTGCGGTCGAGAGTAAATGATAACTTCTTGATTTCTCCAGAATATAAAATGATTTATTTGCATTAATAGTTAGTCAATTGGTACAATGGGGCTCGTCAGAACTTAAAGTTAGAGAATGAAGCTATACAGAGCAAGTTCGATTCAAAAGTGTTAGTAACGAAGAGAAAAACCGAGCGACTTTTAACGTTCCTCGAAGGAGCACTCGGAAGCCTTTGTCAACTGCTCCTATTTGTGCTTCTTTGATGACCTCCTTGAGGACCTCTCATTGGCTGTGCGAAGATGACGTGATAAATTTCGATAATTGATAAAGTCTCTAAATCTATTAAAGAAATTTGACAGATTGTAGTAGCTTGATGTGTTGGCGTCTGGACAAAAATCTGACAATATATTTCCAGTGACCTTAGGTAACTACAATAAACTGAAGCTGAATTTATCATCAAATCTACCAGGAACCAAGAAGTTTAACCACATACCTACAACACAACAACAATACCAACCAGTGTGTAAGTAAAACTTAGGGTAAGCCTAAACTGTTTGCACAAATACAAACAGGAGATAAGAAGCTAGATTTCGTTATTCCGTCAACGTCATCGGCGTATCTTCCCATAAAAATGTTCAACATAGGCTCGTTCACGTTCGAAAAACAAAATGCCACAATCAGCTAAATTGGTGATTAAATCAATGAATCACCTAATAAGTATTTACTGAGAAGAGTCGTGTCTCAGTGAAAAAGTTCTCAATACTGAGAATGAGAAGTTATGGTTCATGTACCCTATGACTCATAGCCTATGATCTATGGTTCATGAACCCTATGACTCATAGCCTATGATCTATGGTTCATGTACCCTATGACTCATAGCCTATGATCTATGGTTGACAAGAACAATGAAAGGTATGGAGGATCATGAGGTTGAGAAGAACTTGTCTATCGAACTTAGATTTAAGAGATTTTATCAAGATCGATAGATAGATTAGATAGGATAAAATGATAGAGCTGATCTGATCTTTTATAGGTTTTTTTTTATTATTATTATTTTTTTTTTTTGATGCCTCGTTTGTCTAGTACTCGCTACTGATATATACTGATAGCATGAAGTCCTGGGTTCGATTAACCTGTCGGTCAAAGTGTTATTGAGTGTTTCCATCTGGAATTTCTCCAGGGACTGGACTTCTGTCCGGTTGATGCCAATAGGCTCGCTTCCACATGGTTCCACATGGGTGGGACTTGAACATAACTGACGAAATGTGAGTGTAGGGACAGACGCCAGCACATCAAGCTACCCGAAACTGTCATATTTTACCAATCAACTTTGAACCTTACGCTTCAGTGATAACGTTGAAAATCTATTAAAAAAACTTGACAGCTTGTAGTAGCTTGATGTGCTGGCGTCTATACTATATGTCACCTCTGCCTTACTCTTCGGGGAAACAAGGCATGATATTATGTAATGTTATAGATTTTTTTTTTTTCACTCTGACTCATTTTCTGTTACCTCAATAATTACAATTTTCAAGCTAATACTAATAAAACTTATTAACTTATTAATAATAAAACTTAAAAAAAAGTCAGAAGCTCATTGGGCATCAAAAAATTCGTCCGCATTGCTGTCAATGGGATAAGTGCCCAAAAGGCTGGCAGCATTACCACGTTGGATGGCAATGCTGATTCTTTGGGCTAAAAACAGCCCAGACAATTAGTAAAAAAAATATATAATAATAATAATTTTATTAATTTCAGGGTTTTAACTCACCTCTGTACAGCCATAGAGAATGCTTCGACGACATTATTATCGTTCTTGGCCGATGTCTCGATGTAAGTCGCGATCTTGTTCTCTTCGCACCATTGCTTCAGCTGGTCGTAGGACACCTCCCTATCTTTTGAAGATACGTCTGACTGAAACAGATATACGGAAATTGTGAAGATATTCTCTAGTTAAAAGCAAAATCAAAAGTCATTTATTCAAACTAGGCTGAGAATCAGCACATTTCGAACGTCAAAATTACAAAAGACAGTCCCCCAAAACGCCCGCCCTTCACCACTTCCTAGTGCTTTCGCTGGGGAGAAGAAGTGGCGCAACAAACTCCCCAATAGAAGTTGTAAAACAGAGGACGTCAAAGTCTGAGGAGACCTTGTAAAACTGGAAACAAAGGAGCTCCATGAGGTGATAACGCCTTATTTATTTAACTTTATAAGAAGCTGAAAGGATAATTAATGATGTGCCTGATCATTTTTTCCTAACTTTATTTTGTACTAGTTTCTGCCCACGACTTCGTCTGCGTAAAAGGAGGGGTTTCGATAAGGCCCTTTATTGGCCCCCGTGAATCATATTTTTTAAAGTTTATAATCAAGACCATTTTTTTTTTTTATAATGTGCATAATATAAGGCTTTTAAAAATACATATACTTTTTGTGTAACTTGATAGGACATTTATGAAAGGAACCGCTTAACTTGGCTTGTTTTACAAAAATGCGTCATTTCTGTAGTTTTTGCAACCTTTATTTAGTTATTGTATATAGAGCGCAACCAAGTAACAAAGCGGTTTTCATATATGTGGTGCACAAATACGTAAGCTATTACATATATAAAAATTGTCGTGTTACTACACTGCGCTCATGGTATAAAATAAATAAATTGTATTTAGGATAATAGTTAATAATGTACTGATTGACTGATTTTACTATATTTAAAAATCTACAACCTATGGATACAATATCATCCTACTGGAGTTTCATCTTGGTATTGCCAGTGCAAGGTTGGAGCACGTGTTGTTGGATGTTGTGCTCACGTAGCTTCAGTATTGTGGTTCCTTAGCTATTACAGGCATTTGGAGCTTCAACAAATAAAGTATTCTTCTCACTACGAAGATTGTATTGAAGATGCTGCAGTTGAATGGACAGATAAAGAAGCGGAGGACTCTACGTAATATATTAATGTTTTTTGCACCTTGTTTAAGTTTGATTTCTCAAAATAAAATCGATAATTATAATATTAATTAGGATATTTTGTAATTTTGTTCTCATCAACTGGTAATCAAACATGTACCTTAAACACATAAATATAGCGAATATTGGCTGATGCTATATATATTTGTAAATTTTAAGTGTAGTCCTATAAACACAATATTAAAATAATAAAAAATTTAGGGGGGCCGGTAAAGGGCCTTATCGAAACCCTTTTTTCTTGCTCTCCCGACCCACTCCATCGCATCGCATCGCCTGTCCGCAGTATTAGTTCGTTTTCCCTTACCGTTCTTTCTTAGTTGTTTTCTTTTTGCTCGGCTACTAAAAGTCCTAGCGTGATGTTAAATAGCCTTCTTCAAGGATTGGGCTTAATTCCAGACATTAGGGCGTTCAAACACAGGGGGAGGGGCCCGTGACTAAATAATAACAGCCGCACAGGTCGATCGATCAGGTTAAGCTACGCTTGCCGCGGTTGGTCTGTGGATGGGTGACCATCTTTACATACCGAGACCCCTCCGTGCCTCGGAAAGCACGTTAAGCCGTTGGTCCCGGCTGTCATTCGTAGATCTTTGACAGTCGTTACGGGTGTCAGAAGCCCGAAAATCTGACAACCGGTCTTACCTAGGGGTATCGTATTACCCAGTAACTGGGTTGTGGAGGTCAGATAGGCAGTCGCTCCATGTAAAATACTGGTATTCAGCTGCATACGGTTAGACTGGAAGCCGACCCCAACATAGTTGGGAAAAGGCAGGCAGATGATGAGGGCGTTCAAACACACAAAGAAACTCTTAAGCTTTACTATTATTATAGAAATACGGCATGATTTTTTACAGGCTCCAAATTTTTACAGGCTGTAGGTACTACTCATGAATATGAACAATTTTTACTATGGAACCAACTCAGAAATCATGAAAAAAAAAATCTGCTGTTTCGTAAATTTTGGTTAAGTAGGTATTGAACTTTTCTATTAAACAGCTGATTTTGGTTTCGTGATTTCAGAGTTGGTCTCATAGTGAAAGTTGTTTATATTCATGAGTAGAACACCCTGTAAAAATTTGAAGGCGGTAAAAATAAGCATCCAGTAGATGATCAGCACCCTAATTGCGTAACACATTATCAATTATAACCAGAATCATTTTGAAGGCTTTAAATATTGCTTATTCATTGCTTAACACTTTGACAGCTACCCACGAACTCGGTACGTGCTCCTTAACCCTTTACTGCATGATATATTAAATAAGTGACAATTTTTTTTTTTAAGTGATTGCCTTTATTAATGCTTCAGAATTAATTATAGTGTTTTTTTTTTATTTTTTTTTATCTCCAAGTGGTATGTGATGATAGACAAAATAGTTGTATTTTATTATTGCTAATGATATGAAAAACAAACCCCATTAGGATTTATACGCTAGTTTTTTATTTTTTTAGAGTAAATAAACTGTAAACATGTCAAACCATATACGGTTTCCTATGCGGTAAAGGGTTAAATTTCTCTAACTCGCGTGGCACGGCCTGAGGCCGTGATCAGCTAACATTACTGTTTATTTAAAAATCATGCACTCAGGGCATAAGTCGGAGTTATTGTGCATGTACTCGTAGTGTGTTACGCAATCATCCCCCTGTTCCCAGACACATAACATGAAAACGGTTTTGTGGGACAGTTTAAATAAAAGACTACTGTAAACTTTTATAAATAAACATACATAACAACATACCTATTTTCAAGAAGAAAAAAAAAAAAAGTAGGTAGCTGCAAAAGACGATACTAGCACACGCACTAATGGTAATAAGGTTTAAATTCGAATGACTGACTCGTCATCGTGAAATGCGACAACTGGCCTTAATTAAAGTATTCGTTTTGTAGTCTAATCACATTTTATTAATGACATCGCATAATCTGCGCGGCTTAACATACCAGTCCACCACTTGCGTAACATCACGACACGCAACGTCTAAATTTGAATCTATTATTTTATAATAGTATGTAGTTGCTAGCCTTTGCTCGCAATTTCCTTCTTCAAATTATTCCACGGGAACGTACTTTACCGGGATAAAAGATTCTGCCTATGGCCTAACCCAGGTCATAGTACAGTCCAATTCAAACTTTATGGCGGCTCGGAACATGAGACGAGTCGCTGCGCAGTAAAACATTCACCTGTCAGCGGGGGTGAGGGGTGAGGTATTGCGCAGGGAGTAGCGCACTTCAGAGCCGTCATAAAGTTTAAATCGGGATTTACTCATGGTCTACCTGTGTGCCACATAGAGAATACAATGCCGGGATCCTAATCACGGGATCCCGCCCTTTTTTGACCCCGAAAATCCCGAGACTACCTCTAATCTGACTGACTGATCCTAATCCTTGGCCAATCTCGGAGATTGGCCTTAAGATCCCGGGATTTTATTTTCAAGCCACACATCATCAAAATCCGTTCAGCCTTTAAGTCGTGAAAAGGTAACTGATAGACAGCGTTACTTTGGCATTTATAATTTTAAAGTACCTATGGAAGTATAGAATTATGTAATATAACTTTGCAATATTTAGCGGGAGATAGACGGCGCCGTGAAGGCCGGCCCAGTAGGAAGTTAGTGCTAATACACACGAGCGACACACGTCAACGGCAGAGGCAACTGCAGCCGTCGACGCGTGTCGCCGGCAGCCGTCGACAACATGCCGCTCGTGTGTTTGAGCACTAAGTAGCAAGATGACTTGACGCAAGACGCGAAGGCTGGTTCAAGGCGCGGGAATAGAGTAGTTTAAAAAGGGATGGGGGAAAGCCTATGCACAACAGTGGGAGTATGGGTTGCACTACAGAGAAATAAAAATTAAGCTGGCTTTCTGAATACAGAACTACCATGGCTGTGCTGAGTACATGGAGTATTTTTCCAAGGATACTGCCCCAATAATTGGGTTGTCAAGGTTCGATGGCAGTTAAAATAAATCCGAAACACCGACCGAAACCAACTAGGTACCTAAGGCGACAAGTCCGAAAGATTTAGCATACGATCTCAAAGGATTATAGCACAATCAATAGCTAAAAAGAGAACCGAAAAAGAAAAGGGGGGAGAACCTTTGGTAGATATTATTTGCAACACATTTTGATTGCGATGTAACTTAATCGTTTCAAAAACCAATTACTTTTAAGTTACGATCTTCCCATCGTCGTTTTTCAACATAGACATGACTAAACTATGACGCAGCCAGTAGGGGAATTAAGCAACGGTCACGTGATATGATAATGTATAACCAGCCAACGTTATTTCATAACCAGTTCAGCAGTTACGTTGTGGTTTTACCCGCACCGACGTCTCTGGGAGGAGCAGAAGTGGAGCAAAGAAAAAAGCAATCATGTATAGAAAGTATTATAGTGACTAATGCAAAAATTGTAACGGACATTGGCGCCGATTCTCTTGTTCACAAAATAAACTAAATTTAAGTTCAGTGCATCTTTTTCTTTCTATTTCATTAAGAAAAGGACAGAACATTAATATTAGTTTACGAGTAGTCCTGTCAAATTAGTCAGCGCCAGACGTAAATTAACGTATTTTTTGTAGACATTTTTTTATCACGTCTAAACTTGTCTATGGAGTATCTTAATTTGACAGGACTAAACTAATATTTATCTTCTGTCCATTTCTTAATGAAATAAAAAGATAATAAAGATGCACTGAACTTAAATTTAGTTTAGTTTGTAAACGACAGAATCGGCACCATTTTCATAGTTTTGCAAAAGAAATCTTGGACGTGTATCTCTTTGTGTTTAGAATTTTATTATGTGACGCATGTCTGTTGTTTTTGCTGTTAAATTGGCGTAGTTATGGCCATTTCTAGAAATTATACTGTGTCCATTTATTCTGCATTTTCACCGATTAAAATTGAAACGTCATTTGAAAAACAACAGTACCCTTCACCCGAGAAATACATATTATTATTTTTAAGACCATGCTCGGGTATACTGCGGTTCTTTTGTAATTATTATTTTGTGATTCACTTATTAATTAATTTCATATTTTGTTACTGTATTACCAATGCTATAATTGAATAATCTATGTGGTTTTCTGAAGGTTGACTGTATTGAATAGCAGTGAACTGAACGTGAAAAACAATTGCGAAACTGGGGGAAACAGTATAGTTATTGGTCATTAATTTTAGTTATTGGCACTAGTTTTGTCTCACTCTAAGTCACGTAATTTCCATTTACTAGGCCAATTACTATGAGGAGGCCCACAACTGTATGGTTTCCCCTGGTATACTTTTGCAATAACTAACGGCCGTGCTACAATAAATGTTTATTATTTTTAATGCATTGTATAAGGAAAAGTAACATTACTGAGCAATATTGCTTAGCGTTCAAACTTCATCCACATAAGGAAAAAATGTCTGTATAAGTTTTCATGGCAATGACCCGGAAAAACTACTTAAAAATAAACTAGCGACCCGCCCCGGCTTCGCACGGGTGCAATGCTGATCACTATCACTACATAGTATAAAACAAAGTCGCTTCCCGCTGTCTGTCTGTCTCTATGTATGCTTAGAACTTTAAAAATAAGCAACGGATTTTGATGCGGTTTTTTTTAATAGATAGAGTGATTCAAGAGGAAGGTTTATATGCATATAATACATGCATAATATAGTAGAGAAACACTGATAATTTTAGAGCCATTATTTCTCTTAAAAAGTATAGGATAAAAAATGGTTATTGTGGGTTATCCCTAAAAGATAGATATATGCCATCGCGGACTTTTTTGTAGACCTTTTTAAGGTGTACAACACTGTAGTACATTATTTTGATCTATCTCGTAGGGTTAAGCCAGCGTTTGCAATGTAAGCGCAATAAAATGTGTTTATTTACGACATCACATTAGAAACCCCTAAAATGATCAGTGTTTCTCTACTATATTATGCAAGTATTATACATATAAACCTTCCTCTTGAATTACTCTATCTATTAAAAAAAACCGCATGAAAATCCGTTGCGTAGTTTTAAAGATTTAAGCATACATAGGGACAGACAGCGGGAAGCGACTTTGTTTTATACTATGTAGTGATAAGACGGAACGATTATTATTAGGGATTTCCGGCCTCAAACCAAAGGTAACAAAGGCTTTTTGTAATTGCTTGTCTGTTTCCGTATTGCTTACAATTTATATAATTATATTTAAAGAAGGGCCGAAACCAATTTCTTAAGCTACGGTTTCCAAGAAAAGCGGTGGCCGCCACGTACTTTACGGTGGCGGGAAAACATAAACTTTCAAAATAATGTTTCAGTGACGTAGGTATTATATATTCGAAAGTAAATTGCGGACGCTATGTGGCGGTCACCGCAATCTTAGGAAACCAACACAACAATCTTTTCACTACTCTGGTTTGGCTACTCTCATAAAAGTTCTAAAAACTGTATCCTACTCACGCAATCATACCGTAGTATTTAATCTAGCTACAGGTAGGTACCTACTTCTTTTATTCCGTGTTAAAAACCCGTGTACCCTCGTTTGAGGGGTGTTTTGATGTCCAGTCGTACGCACCAAATCACGCAACCTTTGTAGGTACTACATTAGTTTTAATGAACTTTAGAAATGACCCCTTCATGTTTTAGCACATATTACTATAGGTACAAACGCCAGCACATCAAACTACTGCAATCTGTCAAATTTATTTAAAAGATTTTATACTTTATCGCTAAAGCATAAGGCTCATAACTGATTGTGAAAATTTGACAGTTTCGGATAGCTTGATGTGCTGGCGTCTGTACTTTCACCCGCACGCCCATAGTAACAACGTGACTTTGCCAGTGATATTTCTTTGTAATAAGTTTGGTTTTCGTAGTTTAATATTACTGACATATGGCCTGCCGGTCGATTCTGTAAAAATCTCACCGTGAAATCATAAGTGAAGTGAGCTTGAAGTGAGCAGTGTCAATAGTGTTAATCCCTAATGACAGCTCACTTCCCGCTCATTACACCTAAGTTCTCACGGTGAGATTTTTACAGAATAGCACTGCTGACCCAACTAATTTTCCATCCCTACATTCTTCCCGAAAGCTCTTTGAGACTGATGTATTTTATCAGCGTCAACGACATCAAATTGTGATGATTTTTGTGTGATTCATGACATTCTAAGGGTTGATTTTTATTTGTGGAATGAAATTGACGTCTGACAGATTATGTATAGAAGAACTGTCAAAAATTCAAATTATTCCTGGGATAATATTATGTGACGTTGGAAAAATCAGCCCTAAATTAACGCCCTAAATGTATTTTTATTTGTTTGTTACAGTGTACTAACAGTCGTCAACAAGTCACATTAAATTCACAATTGTTGTTTCACATTAAATTCAATTATTTATTAATGAACTAGTATTGGATTTAGTTTTTTTAATTTTACTAGAAGTTCACAGTCTGATTTCAGTCTCCATCTGTCAAAAATACCTCTAATTTCCCTACATACTACATATTTGACAAGTTTTTGACATTGATTGTCGCTGAGATGAGATTGCGAACAATATAATAAATATTTTTTGTGCTAATTCTATAGATCATTTTATATAATTACAAAGCTAGTATTTTAGTTGTCAAAAACCACGTTTAATCCCACGTAGTTTGTGTGGAGTGATCACTTCACCCGATTCACGAAATGTCGTGAATCTGGTGAAGTGATCACGCCGACTCGTCAGGACTAGTCTAGGAAAAAAAAGAAAAAAAAAACTACATTGAGATTCTGACTGAGTTTCTATTTTGCTATTTTATTTTAAAACCCTAGAAAATAGTAATGTTTTGAGAACTAAAATAATAGCGTTGAAATCATAAAAATTATCAATAGAATTAGCTTAAAAATATTGTTAAAATCTCGATTATGATTTTAACTGTATTGGTCAATCCCTAGTATCAGGTGGGATGACACTGACAGCTCACTCCACGCTCACTTCACCTAAGTTTTCACGGTGAGATGGTTACAGAATCGGACTGCAGTATCGGATTTTGCGCCCGTGACATTTCTATCACTGTACACAAGCCGCAGTATTATTGGAAGTTTTTTTTTGAGGCCATTGTTAGCTTATCGCTAGACAAACTTCAGTTCAAAAGTATCCACAATCTAGCATTTCTTTGAATTATTATGGGCCCTTTCATAGGCCTAATTACCTTCTTTATATACAACTTTAAACATTATACTAATACATATTATAATTGCCAAAGTATCCTTTTCACGCCTAAACCACTGAACCTATCGTTATGAAATTTGAAAGAAACGTAGCCTGGGGGGCTGGGACCTGGATAAGGACATAGGCTACTTTTCAATCTGGATAGTATTAAAAAAAATCACGCAGAAGTCACGGGCCACAGCTAGTATATTATAATCTAGTCAAATAATCTGCTTTTAATCTATCTTCTTCATAGCGTGTCGATGGCAATTTTAATTGTGTCAGCCCAAAAATGATTAAATTATGGTCTCGTAGAAACAGGTAAGATAGTAATATGACGGCACAGCCAATGGCACCGACTAGTTTTGGTACGAAGTTACATGAATCACCGAAAAGTTCGGTTATAAGAGTGACACTGGCTGGCGATGGTACTACGTAAGAAATTCTACACGGAAGACAAGGCGGTATGGTCGAAAGACTATAGCCTGCCCTTTGGGCGAATTAAAAAAAAAAAAGCACGTCGATGGTTATGTGGCGGCTGTCTTTTGATGATAGAGATGATGTCAACGGAGCCGCTGTGGTGCCACGTCCACGATGACCGGCTATATTATTGCAGCACAATCTTGATGATATTCAAGCTACTGAGCCATGACCACTTCTGGTAAGGGGTTGTTCATGTATTACGTAAAACGATTTGAAGGTGGAGGGGGTCCAAACAAGTCTTATTCTGTCTAATGTGGGGGTAGGACGGGTCCAGACTGATCTTACGTAAGATCACCAAAGTAAGCAAAAATTATAGTTAATAATTTCTTTGCTACTTTTTGCAATTTCGGTATATACCTACTGATCTTACGTAAGGTTAAAAAGTGGGGGGAAGGGTGGGGGGGGGGGTTCTTCAAAGTCTTATCTTTCCTTACGTAGAGGGAGGGGGGATCAGAAAGTGGTCATAATTGTCTTACGTAATAAATGAACAAGATCCTGCGCCGTTATATAAATATATTCCCATTGCCCGCCCGCGCTATTACTTCGTTTTCCCTTAGCGTTTTTAATGAGTTTTTTCTTTTTGCTCGGCTCCCAAGAACTAACAATTGGTCTATAGAACACAAAGTTCCAGAGATTAGCGAGGAATAGCGGAGATTAGAGGGGCCCTTGGCTAAATAATACAACAGTCGCACAGGTCGATTGATCAGGTTAAGCTACGCTTGCTGCGGTTGGCCTGTGGATGGGTGACCATCTTCACATACCAAGACCCCTCCGTGCCTCGGAAAGCACGTTAAGCCGTTGGACCAGCTGACATTCGTGGATCTTTGACAGTCGTTACGGGTCGTCAGTAGCCCGAAAGTCTGACAACCAGTCTTACTAAGGGGTATCTTATTACCCAGTAACTGGGTTGTGGAGGTCAGATGGGCAGTCGCTCCGTGTAAAATACTGGTATTCAGCTGCATCCGGTTAGACTGGAAGCCGACCCCAATATAGTTGGGACAAGGCTAGGCAGATGATGACTGGTAGTTCCAGAGATTAGCGCGTTGAAACAAACAAACTATTCAGCTTTATTATTAGTATATAAGTATAGATAGGCAGTATGAAGACATACCTTATTCCCAACAACCATAAACGGGTATCTGTCGATGCCATTCTTGACTCCAGCGTAATGCAGGAACTCGTTGAGCCACATCTTGATGTTGTTGAAAGAGCTGCGGTCGTCGATGGCATACGCTAGGATGCATATGTCGGACCCTCTGTAAAAGGGAGTGCGGAGCGACTTGAAGCGCTCCTGGCCCGCTGTGTCCCATACCTGGGGAAAAATATTGTTTGATAACCAAGTTTATCTTTGTAAGCTAATCATAACTTCCAGACGACCAATGGGGCAAACTTACGACCCAGTGGGTCCTGCTTAATGGTAAACGACATCGCGGCAGGCCCAGACGGAGATGGCGGGATGAGCTGGACTCCTTTAATAAAGATTAGTCCTTGACAGCTGTGCTGGGGGGGGGGGGGGGGGGGGTCAGTCGCCTCGAGGGTAGCCAGTACTCGTTAAGCTGGGTTAAATTGGAGTTCATTCAGATGTTATCTCATTCGTATGGAGGGATAAATAATTGGTATTATGAAAAATGCAGTAGAGTAGATAATTGCGTAACACACTATCAGTAGCAATGGGTTTCATTTTGACAGTTCAACAACATTCATTGCGTTATTTGCGTTGTTGAGCAGATACATTTTTCGAACATACTGAGTAATGGATTAGCAATATGCTTCAAAATTATTCAAATTGAGAATAATAGTGTGTTACGCAATTAGGGTGCTGGACAGAGAGGTGGGAAGACAGTAGGGAGGCCTTTACCCAGCAGAGGGACATTAATGGCTAATAATCACTACATAGTATAAAACAAAGTCGCTTCCCGCTGTCTGTCCCTATATATGCTTAGATCTTTAAAACTTCGCAACGGATTTTGATGCGGTTTTTTTTTAATAGATAGAGTAATTCAAGAGGAAGGTTTATATGTATAATAAATGTATAATTGTTTGTTTGTACAAACACTTTTACACATCAATCATATAACAACTAGATTAGGTTGGAGTTTCCTATCTGAAGGTCAGAGGTCACAGTCTCTTTTATAGTCTAGACATAATCTTGGCCAGATCATTTGAGGACCAAGTAGATTGGTGTCTGAAATCGTTTTTGAGGAAACAACCACACAGATTTGAGTGGAACTAAGTACCCAGTTAGATTTCATGCAGCTCAACTCAGAACTCAAGGAGCACAATACCGAAGAAAGGACATTTGGGTAGGCCGGATAAAGTACTCAAACTGCCAGATCATGATTAAAACTAGCTTCAAGAAAGAACAAAAATATTTACCCATATAGTCCTCACCTTCACAATAATTAAAATAATACTTTACAAAGCTAACCAATTAGTCATGGAAGTTTTAAGATGCAAAATACTATTGTACATTTTTTTTCTGTATTTGAGGTGCCAATAAACAATCATTTCTATTCAGTCATACTGTCTTATGCAATGCTGTGCTAAGTAAGTTAGCCTTATACAAACTTTTACCTCCAAGCAGATAACACAACCTTGATTTTGAAGGTGACTGTTATTGTAAATAGCAGAGGACTCAAACAAAGAATCCGTATCTTTTTTTAAATTAAATAATCGGGTTAGTTATGCACATAGTTGTGCTTTCTGCAGTTCTGCATCATGTATATCATGTATATTATTTAGTCAAGTTTAATTAACATGAGTATTACAACATTTTTAATTATACAATGTGTAATGTTAAATGTGCAAAACCTCAGACACCCCAACTGATTTTTAATTCAATTGACCTATTTCACAGAGAAAATAAATCATTAAAAAGTTGTAAAGGTTTTATGTGCTGTTTTAGTTTTACTGGCCATTCTGATTGTTTCTTGCGTCTGCGACAACGCTTTATCGAGGGAGGAGTCGTCACCGGGCCGCTGCGCCACACTGACATTGGCTTGCTTGACCTATTAATAAATAGACACGGCAAAGTTTTTAATGAAGATTTCAATTAAAAAGTGGTTCAATTAATTCTGCTCATTATTCTGATCAAACTATTTTCAGGTTTTGCGCATTTAACGTTACACATTGTAGTAGCTGTGGTTATGGCACTTTTTGTTTAAGTTAGTCCTTGCCAGCAAGACTAATTTCAATAAATACTTTGTCAAAGGACAAACTTAATACTTAAAAAATAAAAAAAGAACTGTAAGTTCTGAAATTATAAAAATAATTATTAATATAGCAATTGTACTTGCTTTTCATAAGAAACAATTACGAAATGTCCAGGAGCACTGGTTGCTTTGTTAATTCAAGATAAAGTTTAATTCATTCTACAATAATATCTGAAGGTCAAATTGATCTAACCGTTATTCTGGCCAGATTCAAATCTAACCTCATTACACTATTGAATACAACCCACACTCTCAAGAAATACATTTATTTAGAGGACTTATGAGCAATTCCATTGCTTTAAAGATAATCTTTAGAAAAAAAACAGCACCAATGTCTTTAAAATGTATGTTTCTCACAATAAACATAAAACGACTTGCTTCAGAAACAAACAAAACTCAAAACTTCATACAATTGTACATAACTGAGTAACTTTGCATTTATTCAAGTCAAACAAGCTAATAAACAGGAAAACAACTACTGGATTGAAGAAAAACAAAACTTCTATATAATTACCTCTTTCATAAAAAGCTTATACATTTTTTAAACTTTAACAAATAATTAGTTACTTTCCAACCTTGAAAATTCTGTTAGCAAAAAAAAAATTGCCAAACATCTCTACGAGTTTACTTCTCTTTAAAAATTTTATGAGAGTTGTATTATGAAACCTTACCTGTAATGTGTACGGTTTTCCATTAACATCAATAGTTTTGTTCATAAACTCTACGCCAATGGTGTGAAAACTGTGATCATCGAAGTGGTTCGATATAAACCTGCTCATCAAACATGACTTCCCAACGCCACCTTCTCCTAAAATCACAATCTTCAACAAAGTGCTCTTATTGGCGGTCCTCCCGTAACCGCGATCATTATCTTCCACCATTATGTCGAACCACACATTATATTCACCAAAACGTTTCTATATATCCGCAGCCTTGAGTTAAATAAGAGCGCAAAATTACACTGTTTAATTAATGACTCATTTTCGAAGCGTTTTATTGTAGTCTAACCACCAATATCACTAATAATCAACTAAAGATGCTAGTTATTAATAGAAATTTAAGTTAAGCACTTTATGAACTCAAGGAATTATTTATATTTGTAAATATTCTCGTACGACTATTGTTCACAGCTGTTTCAACGAATTTGTAAATCAAATGTCAAAAATTGTTGAAATTGACAATTTGTCAGTCAACTCGAATTAGAGAATCGCACATGTTACTAAATAAATATTAGGTTTAGTAGATTTATTTGCTTTAAGCAAAATATTCAATTTATAGTCGAGCCAGAATGGTGCTTGCTGTATCCTAAAATTAAATTATAAAAGTCGTAAACGAACGAATAACTGTTTGTTTTCGTGCGTTCTAAAGTAGAATCGATAATATTTATTGTTACTGGTTGACTATTACAAGAATCGAGTTTACGTTAACGTCTTTAATATTTATTTTGTATGGCGACACCAACACAACCACTCATGCTGTCAATAAGTTGTAAGGGAGATTTTAACAAATAACTATTTTTTTTAGCTTTTTTGAATTTTAGGCATTGTATTATATATTTTTACCCGACTCCGACTGCGAAGCTAAAAGTAGGGTTATGATTTTGACCGGTATGTTTGCCTATCGAAGTTTTGTTGTACAGTTTGACTGTATTAATACTGCCACGCCATCTTACGGAGTATATTTAAAAAGATTCACCTACTGTCAAAGCCTACCTTATTCAAACAACGGTTGGTGAATATAATTTGTTGATTCTAAAAGCTATTTAATTTTGATCAGAGCCATCTATTAGCAACTTAACATTATTAAAACAACCCTGAGCTGGCTACTATAAATAATTTTAATAAAATGTTGAATCCTACTTGAATAGACCGGTATTTTCTTAGCTAAAAGTAGCCTTAAATTTTCTAAATGTTTTATTCGTCCCATAAAATAGAGAGGTTTCTTTTGTTGACGTGTTGAAAAATGATTATCGATATTCGTATTAATTCCAGTTTATAGCGACATCTGTTATAAATATTTAAGAATTATATGATTATAATAAACTGCGAAACAACCATTGTGTTCAGTAACCGCCAGGTGTCGATAATATTTACCTTTTGTTTTGACGACCTCGACTCGCGAGTAGTCGCGAGATGTCACGCTCACTCAGCCGCGCGATACAACTTTATTCCGCTTTGTTTTGCGGAGGTGAGAGGACATGGTGTAGCTATCGCTCGAGTTTGTGCGTTGTGTTCAATGTTTTTCTTATTAAAAAGTAGGTATTTATTGAGTGAATAGACATAATAATTTTGTACGAAAAGTGTTTTTACATTCGAGCGAAGACTGTGTATGTGTTCGAGTAGGTGACAGATTGCTACATTTGCGCAATCGTTGGTGAGACTTGATGTCAATAAACTTGTCGGTTGTATTTTATGGGAAAGGTGTGCCGCGTCGCGCTGGTACCTGTTCTCGGCGGGTGGGTGCTCGAGGCCGGGATAGTGGCTGCTAAGTTGGCGGCGGCCGGCTCGTCAGTGCCATGGAGTCGTAGATAGGATCGAGGTGAGTAGTAAAGTTTTGTGGTTTTCGTTAGAGCAGCGGGCAAGGGACGCGGGGCGTGCGGTCGCGTGCATTCACCTCTGACCCGCGCGCGGGGCGAGCGCCGCTCAAGGTCGGTGCGCCGCCTGAAGGTCGCTCGTCACGTGACGCGGAGGGTGCATATACCGCCCCTCGCGCCTGCCGCCCCTACCTTGTTTGTATTGACAGTCGCGTACACGAGTGTTAGTTCACAGATTCGTGTGCCGATTATTATTTTGCACGAAACATTGCATGATTTACATATATATGTATGATGCTAGGCGTAAGCTGACTTTATTTAAGGTCATAACTAACTAACTTTAAAATAACTTTTTCATTGAAACCAACAGAATAAAATCAGCCGTCACTAATAAATTAAAAAATAAATAGGATCTAACTAGTTAATTATAGTTTCAAGGTTTTCACCTAGTTTTCTGACTTCCTATTAGATTCTATTAAAATGTAAAAAAAAACAGTAGGCATAGATAACGGGCTTACTAACAAAATGACAAATAGGTAGGCGCTAGCCTCTATTTTTAAATCGCATTGTCTCATGCCTCGGTAACGCATGCATTGAAATAACGGTTTATAAAACGAAGCTAGGCATCTATTACTATGTGATGAACCTGCGATTTGGTACGCCATAAATAATAGATATGTAATTATGGTGAAATGTATCTGGCACCAATTTCATAAACAAACCTTTGGGTCGGCCGTCGGACACATCTGCAGTTTCAAATTTCGAACGTGCAAAAATAATCGTGCATATTGTACCGTGACAAAAGATAAGTAAGTAGGTATTTGGGTACATAGGTATGCAGCGGACTTTTATCACAGATTTTATCTTTTGTGATGTCTACAACTGCTGATGGATAACACGAATTTTGATACAATGTTAAATTATTGTTTGTATGTCATGTATGTATAGCGCTCGAGGTGGTCGTATGACGCGTTTGATATCCAGTTATCATCTCGTGATTCATTTGTATGATATTTTTCGGGAACATCAAATAAGATTTTAGCTTCATCAAGGCTCCACTAAAATCAAATTTCCTGAAACATTTATTACTTAACACGCAAAAATTCTTTTCTGTCTGGCTCTCATAAAAATTCTGAAATTACTAATTTTATAGCGCATTCCAAAAGATTTAGAATGCATTTTATTTGGATTTTTTATCATCCATGTTCGTTTTATCGTTGTTTCGTCTACCGATGAAATTTTAAAGTACAGAATGACCTTGCGAGTTGCTACAATATGTGTGTACGTAAATAAATAACTGCATCTTTTTGTAAAGCATCTGTAACAATCTGGCCTCGCAAATCGTGATCTACGAATACCACTAAAGCAGGGCCCCACGACTCGACTGCGAGCACGACGCGGACACCCGGCAAAAAGTTGCATATTAATGTACAGCTTTATACGTATTATTGATTCGACTCCTGGCGTTCGATTCCAAATGAATAATCGGGTAATATGCCTCAGCCAGCTGTACCTAATAATACGAATTCGGTGTAACAAATCTACCGAGGAAAACATAAAGAATGCAAATGTATTAATGAAGTTGTCATTTCATTATGTAAGTACCTAATGTATATGTAAGAGATCGTTAAAATAAGTGACCTCAGTTAAAAATAGTGAATGCCTTGTTAACGCACGTAAAACAAAAGCCTTGATAATTTAAATATAATTTATAAACAATGAATTTATTCGGAAATAAAACGTATCTAATTAACATACCCAATTCTGAATTCATTTATTTATTTATTTAAACTTTTCGCACAAAATGTACAAAGGCGGACCTTGAAGGTATAGGCATACTACACTATCTACTTCAAGCTGACACACCTTCGTTCACTAATGATTTCGTCACAAACGGTCTGTGGGTGGTAATTGTATTGGCGATCGGTATCGAATTAAGTAAATATTATAAACTGTTAGATTTACATTAATTAATACAACGGTATTACGGTACATGGTCGAACGTTGAGCAACTGTCTGCAGTTTCTGCATATAAATTAGTTATTACTTATTGGTATTGCATTCGGCTCCGATGTATTTAGTGTAACGTTCAATTTTACGCCGGAAAGTGTACTTTTAAAGCTAAGAGGAATTTGAACTAAGTTGCAGCAACCTTGAATACATTCATTGGTGATAGTGTGTCTCATGTCTGGAAAGGAAACATTAGACAGTTTGATAATATTAGGTGTCCAATTGAAGGTTTAATGAACGCAATGACTTAATTATTTTGAAAGTAGCGTACAATAATAAACCACTACCTACCAGAGTATCTATTAGATTAGTGAATTGGCTTGTCCTGAATTTGCATTTTTAATATGGATTTAATATGGCCAAGTAATATTTGGTATAAAAAAGGACAAAATAATAAAATACATTACAGACGGTTTTATTATTATGTTAATGTTCATAAATTGTGGTCCTAGTTATTTGGCAACAGTTATTGTTATCGTGTCTGCATCTACGGACCGTTCTCCGACAACACTGCCGGTTTAATTACAAAATGAATGTCGAAATAGGATCTTAGCTGGCTCATTGTTTGTACTAAGCCGGATGGAATTGATTAATCGCTGAACTACTGCAGTAATTAACCATTAACTTTACAGTTAGCGGTCAGGCCGAGTTATTCATAATGTTATTGACTTTTAGCCAATCCACAGCTGTAGTGACCAGACAAACAACTTTTAAATATAGAAAAATGAGCGCGTCGTGTTTAAAATACATTTATAATCCGGAAACTACGTTCATGAATAGATTTGAATTAGTAAATAAGTGCATATATCACGTTTTAGGATGCTGTAATACGCAATACACCCAAGTTATATTTATACTTTTATCGCTCTTTCTAACCAACAAACAGCGCATTCGTAACTATTCTCAATTGCAAATAACGTTGACGACCTCGAGTTTAGGTTTAGCTAAAATCAACTTGTTCTGCTGACACACGTTTGTTATTCCTTCAAAATGTTTAATGATACTGGTATCGTTGACTAATTAAAAATGACTGCATAATTTACTATTGCATTTACAGTGAAAGGAAATTTTAATGAAGCGAACTGACGTAAAACGACGAATCTGATTAGTTAATTAATAATAGCCAATGTTAGAGTTGTTAATGTACCGACCAGTGAGTAGCCATCAGTGGTGAGTACATTATTATCATTATCATCTGGTCGGTTAAGAGAATTAATAAAATAATACCATGTGTTTTATCTGAAACTCTTGAGACGTATTATGTATCATGTGTATGACGCACCTATTCTTTTATATTTTTTACAGAACATTAATAAAATTACTAAATAATATAAACAAATGCACCTATTTTTTTAGTTATACACTACCTTGTTATGGTTTGTTATCGCCGAGTTCAAAGGTCAAGTTTGTTAGCGTCATAGATTTGGCATGAAGCTAACAAAAAAATAAAAGAAGCACGTTTGGCTGCGAGTGTACTCTCACTACTTTCACGTGGCGATGTGTGAGTTCTGTCGGTGGTGTGCGTCTCGGCCGGTGACCTTGCTATCAGGCGGAAGCGCGCGGCCGCGTGAGTCAGCGCGCGTCTGCCGAGGGAGCAGAGACCTTCGCGTAACGTCTATACTACCATGTTCCATTGAGTACCGAGCCGGCGAGTTTTTTCGGCCCCTTTGGCTTTGTTAGATTTTCAAAGTTGGAAGCTATTATTCTTTGTGGCGTTCGTCGCGTCATCGAGGACGTACCTATAGTGTTCGCTGAGGAATAGACATATTATACATGTATGCCATAGTAAAAAACATAATTATGTTCAAATTAGGTTTAACCCTATGAGAATTTGTCAATACTCCTTGATTTTTCAAAACATGGTTTGGTAAATACGAGCACTACATAATAGCCCGTCGCATGTTCCATTGTGTACCAAAAAGAGGTTCTCTTTGTTAATTTTTTTTTTCTTGTCGGAGGGAATGCTGTGTTGTTTTAACAGGCTGTTTCTCTTTTGGATGTCCTCCGTCATGTCGTTAGAATTCCACTTTCTTTTACAATTGGTTTGGATTTTGAATTGTTTTGTTGAAGGGATTTAGTAGGTAAGGTCAGTACCTAAGTTATCTAACATAGGTACAGATTTTTTCTGCTCATTTTATTAAATATCATAATGGCAAAAAGCATAATGACACAGTTTATGGATGGCAACACTGCACAGAAGCCACTTCGTATCCCTTCGTTCGTAATTCAAAAATCTTACCTGTTCGTCAGCCATCTTGTTTCATGACGTCACCCAGGCAACCTGTAGGTCGCCTGCCCGATGAAAGGCCCAGTTCTTTCTTCCAGTATTGTAAGTGCCTATTGTACAAATGCCTGTAGCCTTGATAAGTAGTAACCATGACGTGTATATGGAAATTAAGTTGTTTAAATAACCTCGCATGGACGTGCGTTCAAAATATTGTCGGTGCCTAAGTAGGTACGACTTTGCATGGTAACATTGTGTGACGTAAACTAACTACTTTGTCATCAATAAAGTTTCATAAGGTGTACAACAGATAACAAAACAAAGGTATTGTAATAAGTTTCTCTTGAAATTAGTCATTAACGGCTCTTGAATTTGAAACAGGTTTGTTTGAATCTGAACATAAAAATCTGAATGGTGACTGAAAAGTTGTGTAGAAATCGGTTGTCGTGGTATGTGCATGTGAAGCGGAGGAATGGGGAAAAAGTCGTGAGGAGTATGAATGTGGAGGGCAATAAGAGTGGGGGAAGAACTAAGAAAATATGAGTGGACTATGTGAACGATGGTATGGCTAGAAAGGGAGTGACTACCGAGATGACGACTAATAGAGAAGTATAGAAAAAAAAAACATGTTGCACCGACCACAAATAAATTGGGATAAGGGCTGGAGACTGATGAACATACATATAAATCTCAATAGGTCTACACTACCCGTACTACTATCCACTCTACCAGGTAGGTACTGCAGTGCGATTCTGTAACCATCTCACCGTGAAAACTTAGGTGAAGTGAGCGTGGGGCTGTCAGTGTCATCCCACCTGATACTAGGGATTGACCAAGCATACATTTACAATCATAATCGAGATTTTAATAATATTTTTATGTTAATTCTATTGATAATTTTATATAATTTCAAAGCTAGTATTTTAATTGTCAAAACATTACTATTTTGTGGAGTCTTAATCTAGGAAAAAAAAACAAAATTGATAGTTAATCTAAGTTTCTGTTTTGCTATATTATTTGAAAACCCGCAAAATAATGATTTTTTGACAACTTAAATACTTGTTTTGAAATTATATAAAATCATCGATAGAATTAGCATAAACAAGATTATTAAAATCTCGATTATGACTACAAAGGTTTGCTTAGTCAATCCCTAGCATCAGAGGGATGACACTGACAGCTCACTCCACGCAAGTTTTCACGGTGAAATTTTTACAGAATCGACCGGCTGGTCATAGATATAATATTTCTATGGTACTGGTTAATGGGATCCTTAGTCTTATTAGATTCTGACTCACTTCTAATAGTCAAAATAAGGGAAGTCGTACCTAACTACCAACATAATTTGCCTCATAAAGTTAACTACCTGTTCCACCAAGTTAAAAAGCATAATATACTAAAAACTATTAAAGTAAAAATGCGACTCAACTTAGCAATTTAAAAGCAAAAATGTTACTCACAATCTCAGTTCATCAAGAGCTTTCAAAAATATTAATATTCACCTCAAGTTCAGAATAAAGCCTGAGACGACCAGAGACAATCTCACGCGCGTAATGGAGCACATCACTATGACCCTAGCGGTAGTGCTGTGACACAGTTCCCGCACACGACATAGATACAGCCACGATCATACGATATTTCGCTTCCCTAACCGTTACGCGATACTCTTGATACCTTATCGATAATATTCAATTTATGGTTCCGTAGACTGTTAAAAATTTGTTTTCGAAGTTTTGTAATGTTCGCTGTTTCCACCTGCGAGGCACTAAGGTTTATTGTGTTTCATCTGCCGGCCAATTCTTGTAGTTACCACAGCTGGGATACAGGCCTCCTCTCTGTGAGAAGGAAAGTGGGCCGTAATCCACCATGCGGGCTGAGTGCGAGTTTGAGATGTCACATGTCTTCGAATTTTTGGTTCTAGGACATGCCGGTTTCCTCACGATGTTTTTCTTCACCGTTTTGAGAGCAGTGTAATAATGAAAAGCGCCTGTCTGGGCTCGAACCTACGACCTGCAACTCGTAAGTCGCAGCCGTTACTACTGGGCCACCACTGCTCCCGTAGTTAAAACCTTTCAAAATCGAACCGCAATATTATATCAGCCAGCGACAGTAAATGTCAATAACTTGTCAACGAATTTGGTAAATTAAAGGTATTTTTAACAGATTGGGACTGAGATTAGAATAGAAACGTTCTTAATAATAATAATAATAATATTCCACAACTTCCACACAACGCCATCTAGTCCCAAACTAAGCAGAGCTTGTGCTATGAGTACTAGACAACTGATAAACATACATATATATTTCTAAATACATACATACATATTATAGATAAGTTACACACAGACAAAGAACAAAAATGATCGTGAAATATGGGGAAATCGCCCCTCTGGTATCAATAATGTTGTTTTTAAGTGACACAAAATGATTGTGAAAGAAGTTGGGTAGGTAACTAGAAAATCTAGGACTGCGCCTAGTTCTAGCCAGTTCAAACTAGGTGTAGCCGTCCTAAAATATTTGAAAACTAGTTTTCGTCGTTTCGATGTCGTAGGGTTCACATCTTATTTCATGTCAATCTAACACGAATAAGTACCAATTTCACCAATGAAACTGAACGCGATCTAAACTGAATTTAAGAACTGATATTTGACATCAATAAAAAGACACTGACAGTTCTTGAATGCGGTTTAGATGCGTTGATCGCGTCCTTTCATTGGTGAGAGCGGCGACTAAGAAGTCTAGGGGAAAGACGCATAGAAGATACTAAACTTAGCGTGTAAACTCGTCGCTTCGATCTGTCAAAAGCTTTGATATTGCAAATAGAAGCAAAACTAAATCTTAATTTCATTTCTTTATCTTCAGCTAGAAGTCAAAACTAACGGAATATGCGCTTTAAAAGCAGTAAGTTTACGCCCTATGAATGTAGTTATGACGCTTTAAAAGTTCTTGTTTCATTATGACAGGTGCAAAGTTGTTAACCGTGGTTCTACCTGTTGTAACACTCAGGATCGATTCGTGACATCACAACATCGCGATTCAGAGAGCTATGCCCCACGCGTCAAGGTTACCCTTCCAATACCTCTAGCCTCTATGTTATCTTGATTCATGATGAATTAACGAATTGCTACAAAGTTAGAACCGTGGATGTAAACTGAGGGGCAATTCTCGACATCTTATGAATGTTCACAGTCTGATCTCAGTGTCAATCTGTCAAAAATACCTCTAATTTCCCTCCATTTTTGACAAGTTTTTGACATTGATTGTCGCTGAGATGAGATTGCGAATCGAGTTTGACCGTATATATTACGTTACGGGAATTGCCCTGCTGGTCAATGTTATTCATATTTATATCCGATTTAATCAAAAAATGAAAGCAGATGTCGTTTTTGACCTCTGACCGCTTCAAGATTTTTTTGAGCTATACTTGAGAAATATCGATGCGTGTCTGATTAACATGGGACTCGGGATTGGGACAAGAAAAACCGTTAGTAAATAAAATAATCTAAAACATCAAGAAAACCGTAATTTTAATAAACGTTCGAAAGCCAACTAGCAGGTGATTCGTAACATTTGAATTTGAACCGCTCGCAGCGACTTGACCCCGGGACGCGTGTGTCGCAACAAAAGTAAAAGGCTGGGATGCATGGCCGAACGGAGAACGGTGAACAGAGCTCACACTTTTGAAACGAATGTATCCGCTCAAAACTACACTTACGGAGATATTTTACAGGCTTTTTCTTGGGTATTTACGGATTGAGCACTAGGAGCTAGAAGCATCTTCGCAAGACCGATCTAGAATAATGAAATCACAAAGAGCAGCCAATCCATTCTGTAAAAATCTCACCGTATCAACTTTGTTGAAGCGAGCTCTTCGTGAGTCAACACTTCAACAGTGTCAATCCTTAGTACCTATCAGATGGAATGACAACTCAGTTCATCTAATTTTTAATAGCACGGCAGGAATGTATGCATATGATAGTAGAGGATAGTAGAGGATTAGTAGAGGCAGGAATGTCTGCATATGATAGTAGAAGATCGATAGTACAGGATAGTAGAGGATTCGTAGATGCAGGAATGTCTGCATATGGTAGTAGAGGATCTATAGTACAGGATTGAGAGGATCGATAGTAGAGGATTCGTAGAGGCAGGAATGTCTGCATATGGCAGTAGAGGATCGATAGTACAGGATAGTAGAGGATCGATAGTAGAGGATTCGTAGAGGCAGGAATGTCTGCATATGGTAGTAGAGGATCTATAGTACAGGATTGAGAGGATCGATAGTAGAGGATTCGTAGAGGCAGGAATGTCTGCATATGGCAGTAGAGGATCGATAGTACAGGATAGTAGAGGATTCGTAGATGCAGGAATGTCTGCATATGGTAGTAGAGGATCTATAGTACAGGATTGAGAGGATCGATAGTAGAGGATTCGTAGAGGCAGGAATGTCTGCATATGGCAGTAGAGGATCGATAGTACAGGATAGTAGAGGATTCGTAGATGCAGGAATGTCTGCATATGGTAGTAGAGGATCTATAGTACAGGATTGAGAGGATCGATAGTAGAGGATTCGTAGAGGCAGGAATGTCTGCATATGGCAGTAGAGGATCGATAGTACAGGATAGTAGAGGATCGATAGTAGAGGATTCGTAGAGGCAGGAATGTCTGCATATTGTAGTAGAGGATCGATAGTACAGGATAGTAGAGGATCGATAGTAGAGGATAGTAGATGATCGATAGTAGAGGATTCGTAGAGGCAGGAATGTCTGCATATGGTAGTAGAGGATCCATAGTACAGGATAGTAGAGGATCGATAGTAGAGGATAGTAGATGATCGATAGTAGAAGATCGATAGTAGAGGATTCGTAGAGGCAGGAATGTCTGCATATTGTAGTAGAGGATCGATAGTACAGGATAGTAGAGGATCGATAGTAGAGGATAGTAGATGATCGATAGTAGAGGATAGTAGATGATCGATAGTAGAGGATTCGTAGAGGCAGGAATGTCTGCATATTGTAGTAGAGGATCGATAGTACAGGATAGTAGAGGATCGATAGTAGAGGATAGTAGATGATCGATAGTAGAAGATCGATAGTAAAGGATTCGTAGAGGCAGGAATGTCTGCATATTGTAGTAGAGGATCGATAGTACAGGATAGTAGAGGATCGATAGTAGAGGATAGTAGATGATCGATAGTAGAAGATCGATAGTAGAGGATTCGTAGAGGCAGGAATGTCTGCATATTGTAGTAGAGGATCGATAGTACAGGATAGTAGAGGATCGATAGTAGAGGATAGTAGATGATCGATAGTAGAAGATCGATAGTAGAGGATTCGTAGAGGCAGGAATGTCTGCATATTGTAGTAGAGGATCGATAGTAGAGGATAGTAGATGATCGATAGTAGAGGATAGTAGATGATCGATAGTAGAGGATTCGTAGAGGCAGGAATGTCTGCATATTGTAGTAGAGGATCGATAGTACAGGATAGTAGAGGATCGATAGTAGAGGATAGTAGATGATCGATAGTAGAAGATCGATAGTAGAGGATTCGTAGAGGCAGGAATGTCTGCATATTGTAGTAGAGGATCGATAGTACAGGATAGTAGAGGATCGATAGTAGAGGATAGTAGATGATCGATAGTAGAGGATAGTAGATGATCGATAGTAGAGGATTCGTAGAGGCAGGAATGTCTGCATATTGTAGTAGAGGATCGATAGTACAGGATAGTAGAGGATCGATAGTAGAGGATAGTAGATGATCGATAGTAGAAGATCGATAGTAGAGGATTCGTAGAGGCAGGAATGTCTGCATATTGTAGTAGAGGATCGATAGTACAGGATAGTAGAGGATCGATAGTAGAGGATAGTAGATGATCGATAGTAGAGGATAGTAGATGATCGATAGTAGAGGATTCGTAGAGGCAGGAATGTCTGCATATTGTAGTAGAGGATCGATAGTACAGGATAGTAGAGGATCGATAGTAGAGGATAGTAGATGATCGATAGTAGAAGATCGATAGTAGAGGATTCGTAGAGGCAGGAATGTCTGCATATTGTAGTAGAGGATCGATAGTACAGGATAGTAGAGGATCGATAGTAGAGGATAGTAGATGATCGATAGTAGAAGATCGATAGTAGAGGATTCGTAGAGGCAGGAATGTCTGCATATTGTAGTAGAGGATCGATAGTACAGGATAGTAGAGGATCGATAGTAGAGGATAGTAGATGATCGATAGTAGAGGATTCGTAGAGGCAGGAATGTCTGCATATTGTAGTAGAGGATCGATAGTACAGGATAGTAGAGGATCGATAGTAGAGGATAGTAGATGATCGATAGTAGAGGATAGTAGATGATCGATAGTAGAGGATTCGTAGAGGCAGGAATGTCTGCATATTGTAGTAGAGGATCGATAGTACAGGATAGTAGAGGATCGATAGTAGAGGATAGTAGATGATCGATAGTAGAGGATAGTAGATGATCGATAGTAGAGGATTCGTAGAGGCAGGAATGTCTGCATATTGTAGTAGAGGATCGATAGTACAGGATAGTAGAGGATCGATAGTAGAGGATAGTAGATGATCGATAGTAGAGGATTCGTAGAGGCAGGAATGTCTGCATATGGTAGTAGAGGATCCATAGTACAGGATAGTAGAGGATCGATAGTAGAGGATAGTAGATGATCGATAGTAGAAGATCGATAGTAGAGGATTCGTAGAGGCAGGAATGTCTGCATATTGTAGTAGAGGATCGATAGTACAGGATAGTAGAGGATCGATAGTAGAGGATAGTAGATGATCGATAGTAGAGGATAGTAGATGATCGATAGTAGAGGATTCGTAGAGGCAGGAATGTCTGCATATTGTAGTAGAGGATCGATAGTACAGGATAGTAGAGGATCGATAGTAGAGGATAGTAGATGATCGATAGTAGAAGATCGATAGTAGAGGATTCGTAGAGGCAGGAATGTCTGCATATTGTAGTAGAGGATCGATAGTACAGGATAGTAGAGGATCGATAGTAGAGGATAGTAGATGATCGATAGTAGAGGATTCGTAGAGGCAGGAATGTCTGCATATTGTAGTAGAGGATCGATAGTACAGGATAGTAGAGGATCGATAGTAGAGGATAGTAGATGATCGATAGTAGAAGATCGATAGTAGAGGATTCGTAGAGGCAGGAATGTCTGCATATTGTAGTAGAGGATCGATAGTACAGGATAGTAGAGGATCGATAGTAGAGGATAGTAGATGATCGATAGTAGAGGATAGTAGATGATCGATAGTAGAGGATTCGTAGAGGCAGGAATGTCTGCATATTGTAGTAGAGGATCGATAGTACAGGATAGTAGAGGATCGATAGTAGAGGATAGTAGATGATCGATAGTAGAGGATTCGTAGAGGCAGGAATGTCTGCATATGGTAGTAGAGGATCGATAGTACAGGATAGTAGAGGATCGATAGTAGAGGATAGTAGATGATCGATAGTAGAAGATCGATAGTAGAGGATTCGTAGAGGCAGGAATGTCTGCATATTGTAGTAGAGGATCGATAGTACAGGATAGTAGAGGATCGATAGTAGAGGATAGTAGATGATCGATAGTAGAGGATAGTAGATGATCGATAGTAGAGGATTCGTAGAGGCAGGAATGTCTGCATATTGTAGTAGAGGATCGATAGTACAGGATAGTAGAGGATCGATAGTAGAGGATAGTAGATGATCGATAGTAGAAGATCGATAGTAGAGGATTCGTAGAGGCAGGAATGTCTGCATATTGTAGTAGAGGATCGATAGTACAGGATAGTAGAGGATCGATAGTAGAGGATAGTAGATGATCGATAGTAGAGGATTCGTAGAGGCAGGAATGTCTGCATATTGTAGTAGAGGATCGATAGTACAGGATAGTAGAGGATCGATAGTAGAGGATAGTAGATGATCGATAGTAGAAGATCGATAGTAGAGGATTCGTAGAGGCAGGAATGTCTGCATATTGTAGTAGAGGATCGATAGTACAGGATAGTAGAGGATCGATAGTAGAGGATAGTAGATGATCGATAGTAGAGGATTCGTAGAGGCAGGAATGTCTGCATATTGTAGTAGAGGATCGATAGTACAGGATAGTAGAGGATCGATAGTAGAGGATAGTAGATGATCGATAGTAGAGGATAGTAGATGATCGATAGTAGAGGATTCGTAGAGGCAGGAATGTCTGCATATTGTAGTAGAGGATCGATAGTACAGGATAGTAGAGGATCGATAGTAGAGGATAGTAGATGATCGATAGTAGAAGATCGATAGTAGAGGATTCGTAGAGGCAGGAATGTCTGCATATTGTAGTAGAGGATCGATAGTACAGGATAGTAGAGGATCGATAGTAGAGGATAGTAGATGATCGATAGTAGAGGATAGTAGATGATCGATAGTAGAGGATTCGTAGAGGCAGGAATGTCTGCATATTGTAGTAGAGGATCGATAGTACAGGATAGTAGAGGATCGATAGTAGAGGATAGTAGATGATCGATAGTAGAAGATCGATAGTAGAGGATTCGTAGAGGCAGGAATGTCTGCATATTGTAGTAGAGGATCGATAGTACAGGATAGTAGAGGATCGATAGTAGAGGATAGTAGATGATCGATAGTAGAAGATCGATAGTAGAGGATTCGTAGAGGCAGGAATGTCTGCATATTGTAGTAGAGGATCGATAGTACAGGATAGTAGAGGATCGATAGTAGAGGATAGTAGATGATCGATAGTAGAGGATAGTAGATGATCGATAGTAGAGGATTCGTAGAGGCAGGAATGTCTGCATATTGTAGTAGAGGATCGATAGTACAGGATAGTAGAGGATCGATAGTAGAGGATAGTAGATGATCGATAGTAGAAGATCGATAGTAGAGGATTCGTAGAGGCAGGAATGTCTGCATATTGTAGTAGAGGATCGATAGTACAGGATAGTAGAGGATCGATAGTAGAGGATAGTAGATGATCGATAGTAGAGGATAGTAGATGATCGATAGTAGAGGATTCGTAGAGGCAGGAATGTCTGCATATTGTAGTAGAGGATCGATAGTACAGGATAGTAGAGGATCGATAGTAGAGGATAGTAGATGATCGATAGTAGAAGATCGATAGTAGAGGATTCGTAGAGGCAGGAATGTCTGCATATTGTAGTAGAGGATCGATAGTACAGGATAGTAGAGGATCGATAGTAGAGGATAGTAGATGATCGATAGTAGAGGATAGTAGATGATCGATAGTAGAGGATTCGTAGAGGCAGGAATGTCTGCATATTGTAGTAGAGGATCGATAGTACAGGATAGTAGAGGATCGATAGTAGAGGATAGTAGATGATCGATAGTAGAAGATCGATAGTAGAGGATTCGTAGAGGCAGGAATGTCTGCATATTGTAGTAGAGGATCGATAGTACAGGATAGTAGAGGATCGATAGTAGAGGATAGTAGATGATCGATAGTAGAAGATCGATAGTAGAGGATTCGTAGAGGCAGGAATGTCTGCATATTGTAGTAGAGGATCGATAGTACAGGATAGTAGAGGATCGATAGTAGAGGATAGTAGATGATCGATAGTAGAGGATTCGTAGAGGCAGGAATGTCTGCATATTGTAGTAGAGGATCGATAGTACAGGATAGTAGAGGATCGATAGTAGAGGATAGTAGATGATCGATAGTAGAGGATAGTAGATGATCGATAGTAGAGGATTCGTAGAGGCAGGAATGTCTGCATATTGTAGTAGAGGATCGATAGTACAGGATAGTAGAGGATCGATAGTAGAGGATAGTAGATGATCGATAGTAGAGGATTCGTAGAGGCAGGAATGTCTGCATATTGTAGTAGAGGATCGATAGTACAGGATAGTAGAGGATCGATAGTAGAGGATAGTAGATGATCGATAGTAGAAGATCGATAGTAGAGGATTCGTAGAGGCAGGAATGTCTGCATATTGTAGTAGAGGATCGATAGTACAGGATAGTAGAGGATCGATAGTAGAGGATAGTAGATGATCGATAGTAGAGGATAGTAGATGATCGATAGTAGAGGATTCGTAGAGGCAGGAATGTCTGCATATTGTAGTAGAGGATCGATAGTACAGGATAGTAGAGGATCGATAGTAGAGGATAGTAGATGATCGATAGTAGAAGATCGATAGTAGAGGATTCGTAGAGGCAGGAATGTCTGCATATTGTAGTAGAGGATCGATAGTACAGGATAGTAGAGGATCGATAGTAGAGGATAGTAGATGATCGATAGTAGAAGATCGATAGTAGAGGATTCGTAGAGGCAGGAATGTCTGCATATTGTAGTAGAGGATCGATAGTACAGGATAGTAGAGGATCGATAGTAGAGGATAGTAGATGATCGATAGTAGAGGATAGTAGATGATCGATAGTAGAGGATTCGTAGAGGCAGGAATGTCTGCATATTGTAGTAGAGGATCGATAGTACAGGATAGTAGAGGATCGATAGTAGAGGATAGTAGATGATCGATAGTAGAAGATCGATAGTAGAGGATTCGTAGAGGCAGGAATGTCTGCATATTGTAGTAGAGGATCGATAGTACAGGATAGTAGAGGATCGATAGTAGAGGATAGTAGATGATCGATAGTAGAGGATTCGTAGAGGCAGGAATGTCTGCATATTGTAGTAGAGGATCGATAGTACAGGATAGTAGAGGATCGATAGTAGAGGATAGTAGATGATCGATAGTAGAAGATCGATAGTAGAGGATTCGTAGAGGCAGGAATGTCTGCATATTGTAGTAGAGGATCGATAGTACAGGATAGTAGAGGATCGATAGTAGAGGATAGTAGATGATCGATAGTAGAGGATTCGTAGAGGCAGGAATGTCTGCATATTGTAGTAGAGGATCGATAGTACAGGATAGTAGAGGATCGATAGTAGAGGATAGTAGATGATCGATAGTAGAGGATAGTAGATGATCGATAGTAGAGGATTCGTAGAGGCAGGAATGTCTGCATATTGTAGTAGAGGATCGATAGTACAGGATAGTAGAGGATCGATAGTAGAGGATAGTAGATGATCGATAGTAGAAGATCGATAGTAGAGGATTCGTAGAGGCAGGAATGTCTGCATATTGTAGTAGAGGATCGATAGTACAGGATAGTAGAGGATCGATAGTAGAGGATAGTAGATGATCGATAGTAGAAGATCGATAGTAGAGGATTCGTAGAGGCAGGAATGTCTGCATATTGTAGTAGAGGATCGATAGTACAGGATAGTAGAGGATCGATAGTAGAGGATAGTAGATGATCGATAGTAGAGGATTCGTAGAGGCAGGAATGTCTGCATATTGTAGTAGAGGATCGATAGTACAGGATAGTAGAGGATCGATAGTAGAGGATAGTAGATGATCGATAGTAGAAGATCGATAGTAGAGGATTCGTAGAGGCAGGAATGTCTGCATATTGTAGTAGAGGATCGATAGTACAGGATAGTAGAGGATCGATAGTAGAGGATAGTAGATGATCGATAGTAGAGGATTCGTAGAGGCAGGAATGTCTGCATATTGTAGTAGAGGATCGATAGTACAGGATAGTAGAGGATCGATAGTAGAGGATAGTAGATGATCGATAGTAGAGGATAGTAGATGATCGATAGTAGAGGATTCGTAGAGGCAGGAATGTCTGCATATTGTAGTAGAGGATCGATAGTACAGGATAGTAGAGGATCGATAGTAGAGGATAGTAGATGATCGATAGTAGAAGATCGATAGTAGAGGATTCGTAGAGGCAGGAATGTCTGCATATTGTAGTAGAGGATCGATAGTACAGGATAGTAGAGGATCGATAGTAGAGGATAGTAGATGATCGATAGTAGAAGATCGATAGTAGAGGATTCGTAGAGGCAGGAATGTCTGCATATTGTAGTAGAGGATCGATAGTACAGGATAGTAGAGGATCGATAGTAGAGGATAGTAGATGATCGATAGTAGAGGATTCGTAGAGGCAGGAATGTCTGCATATTGTAGTAGAGGATCGATAGTACAGGATAGTAGAGGATCGATAGTAGAGGATAGTAGATGATCGATAGTAGAGGATTCGTAGAGGCAGGAATGTCTGCATATTGTAGTAGAGGATCGATAGTACAGGATAGTAGAGGATCGATAGTAGAGGATAGTAGATGATCGATAGTAGAAGATCGATAGTAGAGGATTCGTAGAGGCAGGAATGTCTGCATATTGTAGTAGAGGATCGATAGTACAGGATAGTAGAGGATCGATAGTAGAGGATAGTAGATGATCGATAGTAGAGGATAGTAGATGATCGATAGTAGAGGATTCGTAGAGGCAGGAATGTCTGCATATTGTAGTAGAGGATCGATAGTACAGGATAGTAGAGGATCGATAGTAGAGGATAGTAGATGATCGATAGTAGAAGATCGATAGTAGAGGATTCGTAGAGGCAGGAATGTCTGCATATTGTAGTAGAGGATCGATAGTACAGGATAGTAGAGGATCGATAGTAGAGGATAGTAGATGATCGATAGTAGAAGATCGATAGTAGAGGATTCGTAGAGGCAGGAATGTCTGCATATTGTAGTAGAGGATCGATAGTACAGGATAGTAGAGGATCGATAGTAGAGGATAGTAGATGATCGATAGTAGAAGATCGATAGTAGAGGATTCGTAGAGGCAGGAATGTCTGCATATTGTAGTAGAGGATCGATAGTACAGGATAGTAGAGGATCGATAGTAGAGGATAGTAGATGATCGATAGTAGAGGATTCGTAGAGGCAGGAATGTCTGCATATTGTAGTAGAGGATCGATAGTACAGGATAGTAGAGGATCGATAGTAGAGGATAGTAGATGATCGATAGTAGAGGATTCGTAGAGGCAGGAATGTCTGCATATTGTAGTAGAGGATCGATAGTACAGGATAGTAGAGGATCGATAGTAGAGGATAGTAGATGATCGATAGTAGAAGATCGATAGTAGAGGATTCGTAGAGGCAGGAATGTCTGCATATTGTAGTAGAGGATCGATAGTACAGGATAGTAGAGGATCGATAGTAGAGGATAGTAGATGATCGATAGTAGAGGATTCGTAGAGGCAGGAATGTCTGCATATTGTAGTAGAGGATCGATAGTACAGGATAGTAGAGGATCGATAGTAGAGGATAGTAGATGATCGATAGTAGAGGATAGTAGATGATCGATAGTAGAGGATTCGTAGAGGCAGGAATGTCTGCATATTGTAGTAGAGGATCGATAGTACAGGATAGTAGAGGATCGATAGTAGAGGATAGTAGATGATCGATAGTAGAGGATTCGTAGAGGCAGGAATGTCTGCATATTGTAGTAGAGGATCGATAGTACAGGATAGTAGAGGATCGATAGTAGAGGATAGTAGATGATCGATAGTAGAAGATCGATAGTAGAGGATTCGTAGAGGCAGGAATGTCTGCATATTGTAGTAGAGGATCGATAGTACAGGATAGTAGAGGATCGATAGTAGAGGATAGTAGATGATCGATAGTAGAAGATCGATAGTAGAGGATTCGTAGAGGCAGGAATGTCTGCATATTGTAGTAGAGGATCGATAGTACAGGATAGTAGAGGATCGATAGTAGAGGATAGTAGATGATCGATAGTAGAGGATTCGTAGAGGCAGGAATGTCTGCATATTGTAGTAGAGGATCGATAGTACAGGATAGTAGAGGATCGATAGTAGAGGATAGTAGATGATCGATAGTAGAAGATCGATAGTAGAGGATTCGTAGAGGCAGGAATGTCTGCATATTGTAGTAGAGGATCGATAGTACAGGATAGTAGAGGATCGATAGTAGAGGATAGTAGATGATCGATAGTAGAGGATAGTAGATGATCGATAGTAGAGGATTCGTAGAGGCAGGAATGTCTGCATATTGTAGTAGAGGATCGATAGTACAGGATAGTAGAGGATCGATAGTAGAGGATAGTAGATGATCGATAGTAGAGGATTCGTAGAGGCAGGAATCTCTGCATATTGTAGTAGAGGATCGATAGTACAGGATAGTAGAGGATCGATAGTAGAGGATAGTAGATGATCGATAGTAGAGGATTCGTAGAGGCAGGAATGTCTGCATATTGTAGTAGAGGATCGATAGTACAGGATAGTAGAGGATCGATAGTAGAGGATAGTAGATGATCGATAGTAGAGGATTCGTAGAGGCAGGAATGTCTGCATATTGTAGTAGAGGATCGATAGTACAGGATAGTAGAGGATCGATAGTAGAGGATAGTAGATGATCGATAGTAGAGGATTCGTAGAGGCAGGAATGTCTGCATATTGTAGTAGAGGATCGATAGTACAGGATAGTAGAGGATCGATAGTAGAGGATTCGTAGAGGCAGGAATGTCTGCATATTGTAGTAGAGGATCGATAGTAGAGGATAGTAGATGATCGATAGTAGAGGATTCGTAGAGGCAGGAATGTCTGCATATTGTAGTAGAGGATCGATAGTACAGGATAGTAGAGGATCGATAGTATAGGATAGTAGAGGATTCGCAGAGGCAGGAATGTATGCATTATGATAGTAGAGGATTCGTAGAGGCAGGAATGTATGCATATGATAGTAGAGGACAGTAGAGGATAATAGAGGATTCGTAGAGGCAGGAATGTATGCATATGATAGTAGAGGATTCGTAGAGGCAGGAATGTATGCATATGATAGTAGAGGACAGTAGAGGATAATAGAGGATTCGTAGAGGCAGGAATGTATGCATATGATAGTAGAGGATTCGTAGAGGCAGGAATGTATGCATATGATAGTAGAGGACAGTAGAGGATAATAGAGGATTCGTAGAGGCAGGAATGTATGCATATGATAGTAGAGGACAGTAGAGGATAATAGAGGATTCGTAGAGGCAGGAATGTATGCATATGATAGTAGAGGATTCGTAGAGGCAGGAATGTATGCATATGATAGTAGAGGACAGTAGAGGATAATAGAGGATTCGTAGAGGCAGGAATGTATGCATATGATAGTAGACGATTCGTAGAGGCAGGAATGTATGCATATGATAGTAGAGGACAGTAGAGGATAATAGAGGACTCGTAGAGGCAGGAATGTATGCATATGATAGTAGAGGATTCGTAGAGGCAGGAATGTATGCATATGATACAAGAGTAGATGAGAGCAGGAGGATCATGATTAGAAGATTTAATCATTTATACTTAGGTATAGATAAACGATTCGATGATTCGATCAGGTTAAGCTACGCTTGCCGCGGTTGTTCCGTGGATGGTGACCGTTTTTACATACCAAGACCCCTCCGTGCCTCGGAAAGCACGTTAAGCCGTTGATCCCGGCTGTCATTCGTGGATCTTTGACAGTCGTTACGGGTCGTCAGAAGCCGGAAAGTCTGACAACCAGTCTTACCAAAGGGTTTCGTATTATCCAGTAACTGGATTGTGGAGGTCAGATAGGCAGTCGCTCCATGTAAAATACTGGTACTCAGCTGCATCCAGTTAGACTGGAAGCGGACCCCAACATAGTTGGGAAAAGGCTAGGCAGATGGTGATGGTGATGAAATACATAATTTAGATAAAGTAAAGCGCTTGTCAGGGTTCGGCCTACGACCTAAACTCGTAAGTCGCGGCCGTTTCTACTGGGCCACTACTGCTCCTGGAACGACAGGAATGTATAGTGTATCTAAGCCTGCCGTGCGATTCTGTAACCATCTCACCGTGAGAGCTTGGGTGAAGTCAGCGTGAACTGAGCTGTCATTCGCTAGGGATTAACACTATTAAGTGCTCACTTCACTTATGATTTCACCGTGAGTTTTTTTACAGAATCGACCGGCTGTGCTAAGCTTCCAATATCTTGATGACACGTTGCTAATCCACATTCTAATAACGAGTATCATTTAATTTTCCTCTAAGAAACTTGACAAAACTCATTGCTGGAAAGACAAAGTCTCAACTCGAAATTCTAAGATTTATCTTGTTTCCACGTAAATGAACCACATATTTTATTGTCTGCGATTACAAACAGTCCGTATATAGAAATAAAGGCAACAAGGCGCCTAAGCTTTGATTCGTCATCATTTGTGACTCACGAATGATACTTCTCGCTAGCAACATTTCTATTTGATTGCTTTTCAAAACCTCCATAAATCGTAAGCGATCTAAATCAAAAGCTATAATGTTAATAACTGAAGTAATGGCGCGGATTCCCTTGTTCACAAACTAAACTAAATTTAAGTTCAATGCATCATTTTTTTTCTGGAGGGAGGGGAGTGGAGGGGCCGGTGGCTAAATAATGACAGCCGCACAGGTCGATCGATCAGGTTAAGCTACGCTTGCCGCGGTTGGTCTGTGGATGGGTGACCATCTTTACATACCATGACCCCTCCGTGCCTCGGAAAGCACGTTAAGCCGTTGGTCCCGGCTGTCATTCGTAGATCTTTGACAGTCGTTACGGATAGTCAGAAGCCCGAAAGTCTGAGAACCAGTCTTACCAAGGGGTATCGTATTGCCCAGTAACTGGGTTGTGGAGGTCAGATAGGCAGTCGCTCCATGTAAAATACTGGTATTCAGCTGCATCCGGTTAGACTGGAAGCCGACCCCAACATAGTTGGGAAAAGGCAAGGCAGATGATGCATCATTTTTTTTCTATTTCATTAAGAAAAGGACAGAAGATAATATTAGTTTAGTCCTGTCAAATTAAGATACTCCATAGACAAGTTTAGACGTAATTAAAAAATTGAACTTTAGTTTAGTTTGTGAACAATGTTGGGTTACCTAAGTATACATAGTTATTTGTCTTTATATAAGACTAGCTTTAGCCCGCGACTTCGTTCGCGTGATATTTCTTGAAATTTCCAAAAATCGACCTATTAAACTTTTTTTTTTTTTTTTTAAGTTGAAAACTTTACATTTTTTCTTTTTCCAACTGAATCATCTTAAATTTTACTTTTATGCATAAAATAATCAGCTTCGAAACATTGACCAACATTATGAAAATGTTGGTGTGAAGCCAAAAAATTATGGTTGGTGAATAATGACTTAAATTTTCAGCTTTAAATTAAAAATCTAAACAGGTTCGAAAATTCTCAAAAATTCAGAAGAAACATCAAAACACGAAAACTATCAAAAATCGCGGAACATACATGGGTGTGATTCGGGTACCCCAGTATAGATGGAATATATGAGCTGTAAATAACTGCGCCATTCCTTATTTCCATGAATTTCATCGTCATATTATGTGTGACGTCTGACCGTCGACACGCTTAGAAGTTTCCAGTTCCGAATTCCTGTTTTACCGTAAGTGACGAGTTTGTGTCTTGTCACTAATTAAGTGCGATTTATCGTCTACAACATGGTGTCTTGACACCACGTTGGTAAGCTTGCCACGAGGCTTTCTACATTTTGGCAATACATGGCTCTAAAAGGAGCTAAAATACATGGTTATAACCATCATAACATCACTCCTGCAATCCCCGAAGGGTTAAAGCAGAGGTGTACCTATAATACATCCATATTTCATAAGTTCCGTTGTGTGCTGTAGGAAACCACGTTCTGCGTTGTAGACAAACGAAGTACACAGCCTTTTATAATTGCCGAATAGCCGTACTTACACCTGTGAATTTGCGTTACGTTCCAATTGATTTTTCAAACAATGACTTGGTAATTTCAATTCTTTTCAATAGCGTTTTCAGCCTCGAACTTTCTCCAGTGTATTGCAGTTCCCACGTAAGTGATTGCGCGCCGAAACCATGAGACATCCTTGCAAGTTTCGCAACTCGCCTCGATACAGAATGATTCTGAGAAACCATTACTGCGTGAGTCAGCGCAGGGTTCTGTCTGGAACGGGTCTTAAGCCGCCATACCCGGCTTAGGTAGCATTGACTCATTGCCCCACTGTTTTTGTTGATGACTTGTTCGCAAATTTTAATTTTGAGAAAGAGAGGTAGCAAGTACTCCGGTTAGCAACGGTAACACTGTGCATCAATTACAATACTTGCGGAACGGGTGTGCATATCTGAGTTCATCACTCCGAGGCGTCAATGGATGAATCTTTAGACAAGTTCTACAGCATGAGGCATCGCATAGTAATTTCCGGAGTTGCTTTTTTTTTTTTCATATCTTCGAGCGTCAATTAAGTCGCTTTAATTTTGGCACAGGGAAACTGCCAGTGACGGTTGGACCGGTCCGACTAGACGCATTTGGTGCGAAGGATATATTTTTTACGTTCACAAGATATATTTGGCCTTCTTTGGCGACTGTTCTGTACTGAAAGTCAGTTGTAAAACATGCAGGTGAACTTTGTTACGTGAGGCTGTTACGAGACTAATCCAACCGTGAATCCAGTATTGTGACTTGTATAGCCTTATTTCTCGGTATTCGTGTCTTCTGTATAACATTTAATAGTAGAATTTTGTCGGGGAAACATGAAGCAATACCTACTGCAAACAACCTTCGAATGTCATTGATATGCAACTTTGTAAGTGGCACAGGAACAAACTATTTATTCATTATTGATAAAGCTATTTTTAGCAACGCCCTTGTCTTGGACGTCTAATTTGAGACATGGGCGTCTAGTATGAATTTCAACATAGACTCAGAAACCAACCCAAATTCTGGCATGTTCCATCCCTATGAATTTTCGAAACCGTTATTCCATTTTCAATGTTAACTTAACCGCTGTTTCCCACAAACACACCATAGCTGAGCTCTGCTTTCCTGTGAAATGTCAACCGCCACGGAATGCGGCTGCGGCGACCCATTTACCCCCCCTCTGCAACCCTCACCTCCCCGACCAGTGGTGGGTGGGTACCGGTCCTGCGTGCCCTCGATGCGTTGATTCCGCGTTGCGAAACTCTCGTGTGAAGTAAGTTTGCTTTGATGCTGTTGTAAACTTGCTGACGGTGTGAATTATTGACTACCCTTTGTTCTTTCTTTGTGATTCTTTCATTCAACGGTCGTCTGAAAGAATTATTTTTAGCAATTACTTATCCTCCTTTCGCATTTGAAATTATATTGTTTATTCTGTAAATAGGATATCGAAATCATTTCATATTATAATAAAAATAAATAATAAAAAGCCAGATGAGGTTGGCGTTTCCTATCTGACTACTCTGAGAAGAAAGGTCGAAACAAACACAAAGGCCACAGTCTCTTTTAGAATCCAGACATAATCATGATCAGATCATGTGAGTACCATGTAGTACCAGACAGATTGCCAAGTGCAAGGCAGATTTGAGTAGACCAGTCCAGTTAGTGCAAGCATTTTTCAGTAATCGTGTAGCTCAACACAGAACTTGAGGAGCTTAACGACGTGACGAGTAGTACCAAACAAAGGATATTTGGGTAGACCGCATAAAGTACTCAAACTGCGAGACCAACATTAAAACTAGCAGAGAAAAAGAAAACGACTCACATAGTCATTTGTACCGTTCTTGTGTGTCCTGTTCTCGTCCTTATGTTCTAGTACTCCGTGTTTGAAGAATTGAAAAAAATCTACTTGTGCTACACGTGAATTCACACACGTAGGCTTGATTTAATCAGGCGGGTTCTGTGAAAAAGGCGCCATTATCGCTCCGATAGAGTTTTGTTCCAAATGCGCCATGAAACATAACTTTTTCTAAAGCAAAACATGCTTTAAAATAGTCGTATAGAAGTTAGCAATTATGATGTTCTTTATCTCAATTATGACTTTTCGCGCTTTAAATTTTAACTTCTTATTTAGTGTTTCATCCTAGAGGGGCCCGTGGCTAAATAATAACAGCTGCACAGGTCGATCGATCAGGTTAAGCTATGCTTGGCGCGGTTGGCCTGTGGATGGGTGACCATCTTTACATACCGAGACCCCTCAATGCTTCGGAAAAGCACGTTAAGCCGTTGGTCCCGGCTGTCCTTCGTGGATCTTTGACAGTCGTTACGGGTAGTCAGAAGCCCGAAAGTCTGACAACCAGTCTTACCAAGGGGTATCGTATTACCCAGTAACTGGGTTGTGGAGGTCAGATAGGCAGTAGCTCCATGTAAAATACTGGTATTCAGCTGCATCCGGTTAGACTGGAAGCCGACCCCAACATAGTTGGGAAAAAGGCTCGGCAGATGATGATTTAGTGTTTCTTCCTTTAATTTGTTAGCCTGTTCCCTTGCCAGATCTTCGGCGGAGTAATTGCGTAACACACTAACTGTAGTTAATAGCTTTTAGTTTGACAGTTCAACAGCATTAATTGCGTTATTCACACTGTTGGGCAGACAAATTTTTCGAACAACAGCCGGTCGATTCTGTAAAAATCTCACCGTGAAATCATAACTGAAGTGAGCTTGAAGTGAGCAGTTTCAATAGTGTTAATCCCTAAAGACAGCTCACTCCACGCTTACTTCACCCAAGTTTTCACGGTGAGATGGTTACAGAATCGCACTGCAGAATACATTGAACGGCACTCGCGTTCAATGTATTCTCGGTCACGGCATGAAAAAAGACGTAAATTCAATTAAAATAATTTTTATTTGTCAATGTAATCCACCGTTACCCCAATGCATTTATTACATCTCGAAATAAACTATTCAATACCCTGTAAAAAAATTACTTTCCTCTTTCTCTGAAAAATGCGCCTTTATTGCCGCCTTGAGCTTTTCATCGTTAGAAAATCGTTTTATTAGGGAACAAATAATAATCACTCGGGGCTAAGTCTGGGCTATACGGTGGGTGGTTAATTTCTTCGAAACCACATTCTCGCACCTTATACCCTTAGGTAATGTCATTAATTAGTTAATTAGTCAAATTAGTCAAATTACCCACATCATTACTAAATCACCCTGATAACGAGAATACAATGAACGCCCCTCGTATGAAGCAGTGGATTATCAATATCTTTCAAAATTGTTCAGATTCTGACTCATAAGTGTGTTACGCAATTAGGGCGCCGGATAGAACTTTTCTTTAAATTATAAATCTTTCAAGTTATCTACAAACTTTAACATTCGCATTCACGTTATTGCCAAGAAAAATAAAATTCTCATGGGTTGAACGCAAATCGTAGATCGTTCTAATCAACTGATTAATTTCGGATTAGCCATGCCTGCGCCTGATTGGCCACGCATCCTTCAGGACAACAGCCAATCAAGAGTTTCGTGATCAACTGATCTATCTGCCGGTCGTGATTATTTTGACCATGTCTTGGGAATGAGTGGTTTTTAATTGATTTTTCGCTAGTATTTTGTTTTCTATGCTGACTGAGTTATGTTTTTTTTTTTTAACATAAATGGCGAACAAAATCATTTCGGGTTAGAGCCTAAATTAAAACTTTAAATGCTTTGAAGAAGTCAGTTAAGCCTTTTCTGGCAGTTAATGGTTAAAATGTTTAAAATTGCCATATCAAAATATTCAATTATTTGTTTTATAAATGTTGTGGTGAAATATAATTATATATTTGCATTTAATTAACTTCGAATTCCATTTTGGGACAAATATTTAATCAAGATTGCGATTTTGCATAATATTTGCAAGCGAAATCCTAATAATTACATACATATCTAAGATGATGTGTCAGTCACGAAATCGCGTATTTGACACCGAAGGCTGTATTGCAAATCTTGTTTGTTTACAGCTATGCTTGGTTCATGAAATATCAATTAACTGGGGAGAGGAATAAAGTAGGTAATATTGAGGTAAAAAGCAAAACACAAATAACTTACAAATTGGTTAGGTACACGAATCTTTACAAGAACTTGAAAGACTGGCTGGAAAAGAAGATATTCATTTCTTTGCTTTCTATGTTCATCATTAAACAAGATAAAACTTTAAATCAATGAGCTAAATGAGCTCTTCCTTTTATTTATATACTTGTACATAATATACAAGGTGTCAGGGACATTCTAAATTCATGGTAAGTACGCAGTACGCACTGGTTAATTTTTTCTCCTGTATATTTTAATGTACTTCCATTATTGATATGTAGTTCCATTCTAAATTAGCTCGCAGGAAAATCACAGTTGAGTTCAATAGGACTTTTGAAAAGAATGTTGCCATTGATAACACGTTATTTTTACCTCAGAATAACGGAATAAGGAACACAGGCATGCTAAGAATTTCCATTCTCCGTGATTTATAATTATATCTGTGCAATATCGACAAGGTTACTTTGCTGTCAACGCGGTTCATGCATAACATTAAAGATTAATTTATTCAATATTTTGACAGATTGTTTTAAAATACTTTATTTAATAAATATTGAATAATACTTATTGATTGTTGGCCTCAATGGCGGTGAAATGCATGTTAAAAATGTTAACAAGCACAATAATTAAACTTGACCTATCCTAAGATGTACTTTTACGTCATCGTTGGTAAGGAATTAAAAAAAAACATAGCTTACCATAATTATTCGTTGATACATAAGCAACGACCTTTGCTACCGTGAGAATATAAATAAAAACATTCCAAGTAACTAAACGTAGGTAGGTAAATCTTTACCTACCAGATAGATAAATCCTATAAATGACTTTTGAACAAAGAAACAGTTCAGCCGATATTCTGTAAAAACTCACAGTGAAAACTAACTTGAAGTGAGCTTGACTTGAAGTGAGCTGTCAAAAGTGTCAATCCCTAGCATAGTAGGTGTCAGCTCATTTCAATCTCACTTCACGCTTTTGTTCGGCAGTTCAGTACCTTCATGCATGGACTGGACCTACGCATGTTGCTCACGGAATCGGAGCGAAGCTAAAAATATCGAAAAAAAAGTTTTGCAACGACACGCACGTATCTATGATTTAAACAATCTAAATTTTGACTCATGGTCAGGCCTAAACAACAGTCGTGTTGGTCTTTGGCTTTAAGTAAAGCAAAAGCAGTTACAAAATGTAAGTATGTCAATTTCTTTTCCTGCCGTGCGATTCTGTAACCATCTCACCGTGAAAGCTTGGGTGAAGTGAGCGTGTAGTGAGCTGTCATTCGCTAGGGATTAACACTATTAAGTGCTCAGTTCACTTATGATTTCACGGTGAGATTTTTACAGAATCGGCCGACTGAAGAGTGATACGATAGATCAATGGCCAGACCAATAGCCAGGTGGGTGGACGACGTACAGAAGATCGTGGGGAAGACCTGGATGAGACTCGGACAGACCAGGGAAGCATGGCACAAAAGAGAGGAGGCCGATACTCTACAGTGAGTGGAACATCTAGAACAAGGCTTATGATGTTGGTGATGTTTAGATAAAGGAACCCAACTATCTCAATTGCTGAATAGAACCTTATTTAAGGATCTTGGAAATTGCTATTTAACTGAAAAAAAAAAAGATATTGCCATTATTTTCTTTATTAAATCACAATATATTGCTTTAATGTTGTTTTTTTCTAAACACCAAGTCTAGGTTGGGAAACCTAAACAACTAATAATGTTGCAAAATTATGATTGATTCAGTCCGATAGAACGCCGAGGTCGCTAACTCCAGATATTTGCGTACGGCCAGACGATGGGACCTTGGCCTTATTGAGACTGTCGCGAGAAATGATGACTTTTGAAATTGGAGCATTGGTGAACGCGACCTTCTTCGTCTGTGTTCTCTGTGAAAAATATTTTTTTAAACTGGCAATATAGTCTTTGCGCTGGCTATTTGTTGCTTAAACAATTTACCAGAGTAAATAGAGATACTGCAATTTACTTTACATTTTCTGTATATAATATTCTATGTCCGATTTTTATAGTAGGTATTTGCTCTGCCATGTTTCACTTGCGATAAATATACAAACCAAACAGTTAATTACAGACCGGACAGTTATCTAGCAGACCAACCCTTTTTAGTTATTTTGTTAGCTCTTAACTCACTAACCAATGTTACAAATGCATTTTACAAATATAATGAACATTACAGACACAGCAACAAATCTGCGCGACCGCAATAACATAACTCGTAGTTAGTATCAAGGTGTACAACGTTTACTTGCGCGCGCGCCGCCTCGCCGCCGACATTATTATCGCATTACTTAACTAGCGTTGCTCCACGGAAAATGGTCTAGGATCTAAATATTTCTGAGGTATTTACAGTTAAGATTGTGCTAGATTTTATCTAGTTTTGAGCAAGTACTGTCGGCGGTAGGCTGCTGTAGAGGAGCGGTTGGAAACGCGTGTATTTAGGGTATCGTGTGGGTTCGATCTAAGCGAGCTCGGTGTGGTTCTGTTTGAATATCTTTGGACTGGCTACGTCCAGTCCAGACTGCACATTTCATATTAAAATATAATATTTTCTAACTGAACAGACAGCTGTGCTGCTGGGGCGTTTGTTGCGCCACTTCTTCTTCCCAGCGAAAGCACTAGGAAGTGGTGAAGGGCGTGCGTTTTGGGGGACTGTCTTTTGTAATTTTGACGTTCGAAAAGTGCTGATTCTCAGCCTAGTTTGAATAAATGACTTTTGATTTTGAATATTTATTTATTTCACGTTGTTTTTCTTCACCGTTTTGGTGAGCAGTATTGATGAAATAATTTACAGAAAGTAAAGTGCCTCTCACCTAGAGGAGGCCTGAGTCCTAGCAGTGAGAACATTATAGGCTGATTATATGATATAAGAAAATAGAGAAGCCATTGACCTGAACATTCGTAAAATTATCCCTACAGCGCATAGTGTCCCACATATGGGCCATACCGAAAAACGTCTTATATTTTAAAAATCGATCCTAGTAGCGTGATCTAGTGTTGACAAGATTAACTATTATGTATTTGAGTTTAGAATTTAGTACCAGATATTTTGGATAAATCTGAATATACATTTATTTATGTTTTCTTCAAATCGGTAGGTACTTTGAATACGATTAACGAGCAGCGTATAATAATCGCAAAAAAATGATAAAATTGAATTTTTCAATGTCAGAATAATTAGTAGAGGTAAGTTCATGTTCATATTTGTCATTTTACGTGGAATCTTGTAATTTCATTTATACTACGTAACACAGATTCACATTATAATGCATGATGTGCCATACACAAAAACATACGTTTCTATTGAGTTATGATTTTTCCAAATATTTTTTCGAGAAATGGCATCATATTTGCAGGCTAATGTATTTTTTTAAGCCGATATGAAAAATCATGCTCTGTAGGGTTATGCACTATGCAGCAGCAAGACTTCTGAGCTTCTGACTTAACCAAATAAATTCCCAATAAATAAATTACCTTCGCATCGGTTCGTTAGCTAACGAGAGACGATAGATGGGCTGTCGACCTGTCGGTGTCCAAATAACTTATGGCCCAGCCTCCTCATTATGCAGCAACTTGTCTGGCCCGCGATAATTCTAGATTTACCGTTTAATTGTGTGCAACACCACCTTTCATTAATGATTTAATGTTGTGGTTTTAGTGGGCAAGAGGTTGTTTAAAATTACCCACTTTTTTTTTTCTTGAAAGTTGTGAGTATTCAGTCCTGCAGGGTAATTGCGTAACACACTATCAGTAGCAATGGGTTTCATTTTGTTAGTTCAACAACATTCATCGCGTTATTGACGTTGTTGAGCAGACATATTTTTCGAACATATTGAGCAATGGACTAGCAATATGCTTCAAAATGAATCAAATTGAGAGTAATAGTGTACGCAAATTAGGGTGCTGGTTTCTTGTATCGAATAGTGGTTTAATCCTGCTCGCTTGATCTGCTATACTGGTTCCTCCAAAGAATGTCTTCAAAAGATTGCTTACAGCGATGAAACCGCCCATTGTATCACCCTATGTATTTCTACATTTATGTCTTGAATACAAATGGTTTGTACATAATACGAGTAAAGAGTATTCTGTTCTATTCCTCTCTCGGTGCAGCATTGCTATTCTATAAAAATCTCACCATGAAAATTAAAATTCTAGTAGATTCCACACCTGGTATTAGGGATTGCTACCATTGACTGCTTGGGCTCACTTCACCTAGGTGTTCGCGGTGAGATATTTACAGACTATTCTGTAAATATCTAACCGTACTGTAACGCGCTATTCCTGCTAAGGAACAGCCGATATCGGTTGTTCCCGCACTACCTTCGTGCAATGTCTTCAGTTTATCGTCAGTTATTATGAATCCTTCTATTATGCTTTTCCTTCTGTAACTTGAGTATGTCTCCACGTTATCCTCCATCTGCATTATTATTGTCACAGCATCCTTTCATTCAATAACTTCTGCTCTACCTCACGTTTCCATCAACAGTTTTCTCCAGTACGTAATTTTTATTACGTATCTAAGTTCTATAGTTTGCAGATAAGCCTCAGAGAACAACCAAATAGTTTTCCTAGCCTTACCTACTTTAGGCTACGTTTACTTACCAATAAGTTCCGTGTTCAAAGAGATCTTTCACCACAGATCACAGGTGAGTCCGCTGCTTATTTGCTGGCGGCGTGTTTGTAATATGAAGCTACGTGTATTTTGCACTGACCCCTGGCTTGACCTTTTCCTTCCTAGAGATGAAGAGCCCAGTATATTTCTTGTACAGATTGGTGGTCAAAACAATATTTACAGTTTTGTTGTATAGGTACAGTTCAACCAGAAAAGTTATGCGCTTCGGTAATGTTGGTGTTTCCGAATTAGCACGAACTTTGCACCACATAGTGACGCCACACAGACGTAAAGCTTTTAAGTTTTGTAATGCCGCGCTTAGTAGTGGTGCATTATGTACTATCATTGCGCGTTTTTTTAAAGTTTTCCACGACGGTTTTTGACGCCAGCACATGAAGCTAGTAAAATCTGTCAAATTTATTTAATAGATTTTCAACTTTATCGCTAAAGTATTAGGTTTAAAGTTGATTGGGAAAATTTCACAGGTAGCTTCATGTGCTGGCGGCTGTTAATTCAGGTAAACAATGTATTAATGTCGTAATACATTGTTTTCATATATGTACTTAAATATGTATATTGGATTACGCGGCGCACTGGGTAAAGCTCCCAGTCGGCACTATTTTTTCCGAATGTTCAGCAATCATCGTCATATTTCAGGTAATTTACACAACACCTTAATTAATTATACACCTTAAACCTTCTTCATGAACTCTCCGTCCATTGGTGAAAACCGTATGAAAATTCGGTCGGTAGTTTTTGAGTTTATCGCGTTCAAAGAGGCAGACAAACGCGGTGGGGGGTTTTACTTTTGTAATACACTAGCGGCCCGACCCAGCTTCGCACGGGTGCAATGTTTTTTCGAATTTCCCAAATTTTCTTTCATACAAACCTTGTCCTGGCAATACCGAACGCAACAAAAAAATAATTATCCAATTTGGTGCAGTCATTCTGAAGTTACGCGCGTACAGACATTTCAGCGACTTTGTTTTATATTATTATACTATGTAAGGATAAGGTTTTATGTAGTGATCTGTATACTTGAGTACTTCCTCTAGACTCTAGACAGACGGAAATGTTCATAAATATCAATTTGGGTGCACATGGTAGTACGCTAAATGCCACCTGTTCGCTGCTGGCGGCAGACTGAGGGCATGACCTTTGCCTGCAATCAATAAACCCAGCCAGTCATATTAATATTTATTATGTTGGTACTTACTTACAGACGTCTCGAGCTGTGTATACTAGGGCCGCATTAATAAATTGCTCTCATGTTAGGAGAGACCCGAAGAGGGGCTTGTGGCTAAGTAATAACAGCCGCACGGGTCGATCGATCAGGTTAAGCTACGCTTGCCGCGGTTGGTCCGTGGATGGGTGACCATTTTCACATACCAAGACCCCTCCGTGCCTCGGAAAGCACGTTAAGCCGTTGGTCCCGGCTGTCATTCGTGGATCTTTGACAGTCGTTAGATACGGGTCGTCAGTAGCCCGAAAGTCTGACAACCAGTCTTACCAAGGGGTATCGTATTACCCAGTAAAGGCTTACGCAGATTAACGCGGGCCGCGTCGCAACGCAACACTGCAAATATCCTCCTTCATCACTTTCGTACATTTTCAATGAACCATCGCTCACTACAGGCAGGCCGCACCGCACTTTTTTATATGAAAATGCGTTGCGCTGCGGCCCGTTGCGGCTATAATGTGCGTTCGGCTTAACTGGGTTGTGGAGGTCAGATAGGCAGTCGCTCCATGTAAAATACTGGTATCCAGCTGCATCCGGTTAGACTGGAAGCCGACCCCAACATAGTTGGGAAAAGGCAGGCAGATGATGTTAGGAGAGACCCGTTTCACCGTTGCTGAGTCTATAATCGGTCTATAACGTTCCCACTGCTGGGACACAGGCCTCCCTCTGTGAGGGGGAGTGGGCCATAACCCACCACGTGGGCCCAGTGCGAGTTGGTAGATGTAACGTCTTCGAATTTTTAGTTCTAGTACATGCCGGTTTCCTTACGATGTTTTCCTTCACCGTTTTGAGAGCTGTGGTGATGAAATAATTTACACAAAGTAAAACGCCTGTCTGGGTTCGAACCTACGACCTACGCGTAAGTCTCGGCCGTTGTCACTGTGCCACCACTGTGGCTTGCTGAGTCTTGCTTCTCGTGAAGTCTGGAAACACGCCTTTGAAGACTCGTATTACAGAACCTCACTCAAGACTCAAGCATTGCTTTAAACTTGTTTCAAACGATCAAATAGCTCTAAAACTCTTCTTCATCTTCGTGTCGCTGGCACGACTGTATTTCAGATCTAGTTTGCCCAAAACTTCGCCGCTTCCATGGCATCGGTGACAGCGCAGAGGTCAATGTGACTGCAGGTTTTGGGACACACAGGGCAGGATAGAAGGTGGAGCATAGTTTGGTATGACACTAAACTAGTGTTAAGTAATGCTTGGGTCTTGAATAAGGTTCTGTAATACGGGCCTATCTGGGAAATTATGTGTTTATCAAATTGGTTTCCAACTGACATAAATTGTCCCTAAACTCTTATCACAGCTGTCATGCTTTGACACACAGAGTACAATCTTTGACAGTTATATGAAGTGGCAAATACGACAAATTGACATAGTGTTTCATGTTGTCCTCTCAACCAAAGCACCTGTCATCTAATCTCTTTACCACCCTTGGTTGACTGGTAGACAATGCCTAAGGCGTTAAGTCCGCCTTTTTTACCTTTTGTGCGAAATGTTTTAATAAATATAGTGTCATAATAGAGCGACTAGTGTAGGCTTTGACTGATATCGATTTCGGTCTCTATTGCGGAAAAACTTTTAGAAGAAATAAATGAAATTTTTCACAAGACTTTTCTGGTGGTCACTGAACTTCTTCTATTAAAAACCATCGTAGTGCCAAAATACGTAGGTAACGCCGTGTTTCATGTATTAATTAATAAGTAGTGACTGAGGCCTAGTGATGAGTTATTGTCAATACACCTGTTGGCATGCCACCAGGAGCAGGGTCGTTGGCACAAGCAGGTCTTCGCATACAAATCTATTTACCTAACACCAACAGCAACAACCCTTCTTGATTTAACCACAAACTACTGTAAACCTAAACGAAGAATTTATGTTCAAAAATATACCAAAATTCACTAGGGATGGGTCACTGCATTTCCTAACTATCGATATCGAAATAATGCATGTCCAATGACAATATCAATTTTAAAATTAGTCCTAAATTGACACGGGGCGAATCAATCGTCATTGATCGTTATGCCCGGGCTATGACCGTTAAAACGAGGAAACCCTCACTGTCAGACATTTGCTGATAATTTACGTCATAATGTTATTTCTGAGTTATAATACGGAAGACACCTTTTGGCATGGCATCAGGGAAGGCCGTTGGCACACGGCCGTAAAATCAGACATTCACCTCCGTTACTTTCTTCTATGACTAACGCAGTCACGCTTTTTACAGTCTAGACTTTTGTATTTGTCTAGTTTATGAATAATGGATTGAAAAAGCTGTGTTCAAGTAAGTGAATAAACGGTATTTGGAGCAATTTAGGTTTTTTTAATGTGCAAATTGTGGCGGAATCTTTTCTTTCGACTGTTTTCGACAAGTCACACTTGTATAAACTGATACATACTAATATGCACATATTTGATTCATGAAATCATGATGCAATCAAATATAATTTCTATAAAATCGGGCAAATAATGATGACCAGCAAATTATTAAGCTTTCCTACATATTCATTTATTTTTGCCTTTCTAGGAAAAAGTGGTTTGTACTTTGTACGTACCTAATATCCATAAAAGTTCACATTTATGATTTAATTTAGCTTTCCTCATTCACTGTTATGGAGAAAATTGGCATATAAGTAGGCTTTGGAATACCAATAGCTTGTGTTTAAATAAAAAAGCCATAATCATAGTTTCCCGTCACACCTCCACCCCATAGTTCTTTGTTCGCAATAGAAGCGTGCTAGGGGGTATTAACCTCTTCTATTTCAGTCTTCGTGGGCGATAGGGTGCGTCGCCCTCAAAGACGACCTCACTCCATCGGGGTCAAGGATGCAGGAAATTAACGTTCACAATTTTCCTCAACGGTATTCGTACAGTCACTAGTATTGCTTTGTCACGATCTGCTCGTCTTTTTGGTTGGGTGATTGTGTTGTACTGTTTGGATTTGGACTTTAGACTCTTTGAGTGGGGCGAAGTGGACAGGTCTTGTTTGTATTGAAACTTTGAAAGGGTAACCTACAAATATTTTGCAAAACATCAAACTTCTTACACATCATTATTGAAATATTATAAATAGAATATGTTCACCTGTATCAGCGTTTGGCCCATCCATCACTATCACAATGCATGGAACTTGGTTTACGTCACAGATAGTGCTGTGACCTTAAGATAATTATCGGTCGACGCCTCGTCTCACGTAGCCTTATCGATAACTGACTACAACAAAGCAAGGACATCACTTGCCGAGCCTATAAATACCATTCCAAGTAATCTGATGCGCAACGGTTTTTCCTCATTACTTAAGCATTTCAGCAACCACTAAATGCTTCAAGTTGGGCAACTGATGTCAGCTCATACAGCCGCGATAAATGCCTGCATATTTCTGTCAAAGTATTATCTTTATCTCAGCTTGGTGCATGATATCTTTAGTAACTTATGCAACGTTACGAAACTGGTTCTGTAGCAATGTGTTTACCGGTCTGGACGCGGAAAATCCTGGTTTAGATATTAGGAAAACCACACTTTTTCTTCCTCTGTTATAATCAATTTGTAACGGTGCGGTGTGATTATAATATGCGTATTGTGTAACATTTCCGGTGATATTTCAGAACAAATATTAACCGAGCCTTGTTAAAATTTGCATCCGCCACGTTGCGCTGAAAAGATAATCCATAAATAGGAGGCAGACAAAGCAGCTCGTCTGGCGTATCGTACAAATGACCGCTCGGCCTTGTCTAGGCCACGGTGACGCCATCTTGCGTGCGGATGAACTCCTTTTATTAGGACACCAAATTATACTCGTCTCGCTCTGAAATACTATGTGACTATCCAAAAGAACGAGATGAATGATTTCAATCTCAACCGAATTTAATAATAGAACAAGATAGACGTCAAGCGCTATAGATTAGGATAAAGACATTGGGATTATTTTGAAGTTCATGTTTTCTTTGTCTCGATTTCGATAGTAAAGTAACGAACGCTGGTGATTGCAGTCTTGTGTGCTAAATGTTAGGTAAATAATAAGCAGGTTTGAATAATAATAAAGAGGTATGACAATAACTGTTTCTAAACACTACGGTAATGGTGCAACATAGACAAGCTATACGTTATGTAATTGGTGGTTAATTGCGTTGCTAAGGCGACTGCACTGCAGCCTGTCTGAGTGTCTGATAGCGATAACTGAGAAATGTCTGGGGGCAAGGGACTTTATTGGACGCTAATTGGCCCGCCAGACGGTAGTGACTGATATCTATCCTGCATTATACATGTGTATCAAATAAACATTTCGACAATCGGTACGAATGATTTATGAAGTTGAATGGAGTGTGCACAGCGGTATTGAGTTGACTTTAAAGTTTAATTTCAACGGTACATTGTGACTCATGCCTGTCTGTAGCATTCGCAATAGGTTTCGTATTTAATTACTCAACTTGGTACATAATACACTCATCTCACACATTATCGAGTGTGCTGCCGTGGCCCGGTGTATTGGGAGCGGCGGACCAGTCCTGCGCGCGAAAGGCGAAATGCTCGCGGCCGGCCGGTCGCTACAACCGGCTCCGTGAAGGCCGCACAACGCCCCTCCCCCACTCCCTGCTTTGAATTGTGCTAGTGACTGGTTTTATCGATAACTATCCGTGTAATCCGAACAATAGTGGCAGGTATTTAATACTGATAAAGTGTGTGTATTTTCTTTTATTTGCTAATGATATCTACGAGAACTGATAAGCTATAGTAAATTGTGGGTATTTCTATTTCCATTATTTTACCTGCATGGTTATTGTTTAGAACAATGCAATGTGAAGGTGAGCTAACAAAAAAATCAAGTTGCATTGTCAAAACGGCAATTCATTCAGTAAGTGGGTATGACGCGTTCCGTCACTATCGCGACCGAGCTTCGCCCTAGTAAACAGAATGCCAATGACACGAGGGGTCGAGAGGCGTATCGATAATAATACCGCACGCTATCGCGCAGCACTGGGTGCGCTCGCAAGGCCGCGCGACGCGTCCACGTCTCGTGCGTGTACACAAACACACTGTTTCGAAACGTCCGACACTTTATTCCAAATTCGAACTGAGCCACGCGCGGATTGAGCTTCGTCTTCTTGGCCTCGATTTTATTTATTTTTAATTGTATTTTTTTTATCACTGATTATCACAATTACTATTATGGAGTATTATTCTTCATTAGTCTCTCGATAATATTGCTTAGCCTGGGTCAGTGTTACTATTTAATAGTGGTGTAATTAAATTGGGTGACAACAATAACAATAGTAATACCTAACTCACTATTATTTATTTTTGTTTCAGGTTACCCAAGATGCTGGTTTTATCATCTGGCTGTAATCCTCCACATCCATATTTGACATTGAAGCGAACATCTTGGTCTTTCGAAGAACATTCCGTGAGAAAAATATGTAAAAGGATCACGGACACTGCAAGACTGAATTCAAAAGTTGCCTTAAAAATGCGTGGCGATGCAAGATGATGAAGCGTTCAGAAATATTTTTGTACTGAAACATTATGCGGAAAAGAGAAAATAGTTTTTGAAAAATTATCGAACTGTATTTTTCTATGAATTTACCATAGACGAACTTTAGTGTGGTGCTAATAGTGTAGTGAAGTGTTATCGTTTGGGACAAGAATATCGATAGTTGGTGAGGTGAACTGTGGGGATGGTGTGAGGGTTGGATGGTGATGAGCACCGCGATGAGCAGTGAGGGCGACGCGGTGAAGGTGGAGGGGGGACACGTTTCTGTCACCACTATCAGCATGTCGGGCCCAGAGACTAGCAACGGTAAGGTTCTTGACTTTTATGTGGAGATGAAAATTTTAATCCTGGTTTACACGGTGAGATTTAATTGCCAGTGGCAAGCAATTAGAGTTTATACATTGCTTCAATTTTATTGAAGGTAAGCTATGCCACAGGCAAGAAAATTGCGTCGTGTATACAGGGTTATTTTTCAAAGACCAGCCAAGTCTAAGGATGTGGTACAGACCATCAAACTGAACAACTTTCTCCATGGGACCAATATCGTATTCGCGAAAAATTTATCAACTGTCCCTTAGAAAACTTCAATACCTACTCGACCTAAACGTATGGGACGGCTGAATTTTTATTCGCGAATATGATGTTGGTCCCATGGACAAAATTGTTCAGTTTGATGGTCTGTACCACATCCTTAGATTTGGCTGGTCTTTGAAAAATAACCGTGTATGGGGCTTTATTCAGTAGCTGTAAAAAAAGGTTTCCTTAACGATTGAAGGAAAATGAATATTAGCAGAACAAACTCATACAGCACAGCACTAGATACCTATTTGTTGCTACTTACTTATATTTTACAAATATCTTGCATTGTTTTATCAAGTAAACGCACATCACTTCTATTTGTTTTCACGTTTATTTACTTCGCACTTGCGAAACTTTCCGAAGCCATTAAACTTTCTGTTTGCACAAAAAACTTCTCCATTACTTTTGGAAATGATGTTATTTATTTGTATATTTAAGTAAATATCTTATCTAAGAGATTTGATAAACTCACAGGTATTAAAACGCAGATATATCAGCTGGTTTTGATAATATTGTATTATAGATAGGTACAGTCATTTGCATATGCACTACACTTCAGTTATGAAAAAAATAATACAAACAGTTTAAAAGAAAGTAGTTTATCGAATCATTTTATGTCAATTTATAAGTTACGCAAAAGTCGTAGAGTATGTGTGGCCAGACGAAGACCACTGGTAGGATAGTAAGAGCTCTTGGTGTGTCCAAGAAAGGTACGTAATCTAAATAAAATAAATTAAACGACCAGCTTTCTTTGCTGACCGTATTTTTCACAAACTGAACAAAAATACTTCCATTGAGGTTCTTAACTTGATTGAACTTAGATCGAATGAAACGTAATGATCATTATTCAACTATATGGTTTTTTAGATACTGTGTAACTAGCAGCGCGCCGCAGTTTCACCCGCATAAGTCTCGATCCTGTGGGAATATCGGGATATAAAGTATCCTGTGTGTTAATTTGATGTATAAGCTATATTACTGTAAAGTTTCATCATAATCCGCTCAGTAGTTTTTGCGTAACAAAGAGGAACAAACATCCATCCATCCTTAATACTTAGTTTTATACTTAACTAGCGAACCGCCCCGGCTTCGCACGGGTGCAATGGTGAAACACTGATAATTTTAGAGCCATTATTTCTCGTAAAAAGTATAGGATAAAAAATGGTTATTGTGGGTTATCCCTAAGAGATAGACATATACCATCGCGGACTGTTTTGTAGACCTTTTTAAGTTGTACAGACGCCAGCACATCAAGCTACCCGAAACTGTCAGATTTTCCCAATCAACTTTGAACCTTATGCTTTAGTGATAAAGTTGAAAATCTATTGAAAAAATCTGACAGATTGTAGTAGCTTGATGTGCTGGCGTCTGTACAATAATGTAGTACATTATTTTGATCTATCTCGACGGGTTCAGCCAGCGTTTACAATGAAAGCGCAAAAAAATGTGTTTATTTACGACATCACATTAGAAACCTCTAAAATTATCAATGTTTCTCTACTATATTATGCATGTATTATAGATATAAACCTTCCTCTTGAATCACTCTATCTATTAAAAAAAACCGCATCAAAATCCGTTGCGGAGTTTTAAAGATCTAAGCATATACAACGTGTCCCAGAAATCAACGTCAAGCCGAAAACGGGCAATAGGCCAAGTCGTGACAGCTATTAGAAAAATATAAAAAAAAATCTTGGTCATGTACTTTTCGAATTATAAGCATTCAAAAATAAATCTCAAAAAGTGACACCCTGTGATGATTTTTCAAGTCCTGTGACTACATTATTAACATTTCGGTAGTTTTTTTCTCTGTGATCTAACCATGAATAACCCTTCTGTAAATTACAGTTAAAAGTTAAAACGTAACTGCCTCAGTTTTAAATTAAATGTTAGATTTTTGCCCAATATTGAATTCAAAATAATGACATCACCCAACTTTAACCGACTGTACTGAAAAAAAAATCTACTACACTATTTTGGCAAGTAACTTTAAAAGATGGCGCGTTTAGTCAGGATTCCAAAATGGTATAACACATACTAATTGCTACTTCTTAATTGAGGAAAAAAAGTACATTGTTGGTTTTAGGTGCATTTGAAATAAAATTCAGTCGTTGGATTTCTTTTATTATAATTTTTATTAAATCAGATTTACGAAGTTTTATAACAAATGTTCAAACTGTTTTCCTTCAGCTGCAATGCAAGTTCTACATCTCTTTAAAAATGATCGCGTAATAAGACGGGCGTATCTTCTTGAGTTGATGTATTCAGCGGCTTCTGCAATTCTTTGGCGCAGCTCGTCTAAATCTTGAATTGGTTTAGAGTACACTTTATCCTTTATCGTACCCCAGTAAAAAAAATCTATGGGGTTTAAATCGGGTGAACGGGCAGGCCACGAAATTGTACCACCCCGCCCAATCCACCTATCGGGGTATTCTCGATTGAGAAACTCTCGTACAGTGAGAGCATAATGCGCTGGGCAGCCATCTTGTTGATACCACATGCTGCCGTAAATGTTCAGTGGCACTTCTTCCAATAATTCTGGTAATTGGTTCTGTAAGAAGTTCAAATAACCCTGGGCATTTAAATTCTCCGGCAGCTCGATTGGACCAATAACTTTACCATTCAAAATTCCCGTCCACATATTTACTTTAAACTGGTACTGAGATCTATCTTCCCGCATCAAATTTGGATTTTCCACGTGCCATTCGTGCAAATTGTGGAGGTTCATGTAACCGTCCTTTTTAACCGACTTCAAAAAAAGGAGGAGGTTATCAATTCGACTGTATTTTTTTTTTTTTTTTTTTTTTTTTTTTTTTTTTTTTATGTTTGTTACCTCATAATAACCGACTGGGTGAACCGATTTTCATGATTCTTTTTTTATTTGAAAGCTGGTGCTTCCCGTGTGGTCCCATTGTCACCATTTCAATATCTGATGATGGGATCTTGTAGAAATCGGGGGAACTCTTCAATAAATAACAGCAGATTAACCGTGATTGTTGCTATAGCATATCTAAGCATTGTTTACACCATCACACAACATAATATCACGCCTGTACTCACTACAAAGGTTATAATTTTTTTTATGATAATAATAATTACGCAATCGCACAACATAACATCACGTCTGTACCCTATAAACGCAGATGCAGCTTCCTGTCACTGATACTTACATAGCAAGTAGTGTTTATATGAATTTGATTGGGGTAGATATAACTAAAAAGTGAAAAATAAAAAATTTTATATATAAAAAAAAACAACCGACTTCCAAAAAAACACTACAAAGTGAAAAATAATTTTAATTTCGGAAGTCGGTGTCAAAAAACCAAAATGCGGAACCAACGACACCGACTTCCAAAATTAAAATTATTTTTCACTTTGTAGTGTTTTTTTGGAAGTCGGTTGTTTTTTTTTATATATAAAATTTTTTAAATGTTGATTCATCGGACCATAGAATTTTTTCAAAGAATCGCGGGTCCTCTCGGTGCCTCTGCAACATCGTTCGACAAAATCGTACTCTCTCTGGGTAGTCTCGGGGTAGCAGACTTTGTACTCGTCGTACATGGAAAAACCAAACCAAGTTTTGGTTTTTTAAAATACGATGTGCAGTACTTTTGGGGACTCCTATGCTCTGTTCAATTCCACGTACTGAGATACTTCTGTCTTCTTCAACTGCTTGCAAGACTTCGGCTTCGTAGGGCATAACGGGTCTTCCCTCGCTAACCATTTGGCTAGGAAATCGACCCTCTGATAATGACCGATGCACATTAATAAATACTCGATGATCGGGATGACGCTCAGCATTCGGGTATCTCTCACGATACACTCTTGCTGCGGCATTGGCGTTGCATAAGCATTCTCCATAAATGAGATGCATGTTGGCGTATTCCTGTGCGGTGTATCGAGATGGCATGATAAAACACTACACAAACACGGGGTTGCGATTAAAACAAGTCCGGGGTTGTCAGAAACGGTGCAGATAAATCCAAATTACAATGCAAATCAAGTCCAATAAACAAAGCCACAGTTGTAAGTACGAAGTCAATACGAATACAAAAAGATGTGCAGTCAACGAAAGAGCGTAACGTACTGCAGTATTGCACAATTTGCCGACGCATCCCTGTTTAGCCAGAGTAGCGTCTCTATCTGTTTCACTCACACATATGAAATGATGTGTCAATCCGTCTCCCTCTTAGTTAGATAAAAGTAGCGTCACTATCTATCTCGCTCCCACTTGTCAAAGTAGCGTCACCTCACATTAGCTAAAATGAATCTTTCTCGCTCACACTAGTCAAAATAACGTCACTCTTCGTCTCAATCGAACTTTTATGAAATACGGCTTCATAAAAAAAAAATGTTTTTTCTCAATTAAGAAGTAGCAATTAGTATGTGTTATACCATTTTGGAATCCTGACTAAACGCGCCATCTTTTAAAGTTACTTGCCAAAATAGTGTAGTAGATTTTTTTTTCAGTACAGTCGGTTAAAGTTGGGTGATGTCATTATTTTGAATTCAATATTGGGCAAAAATCTAACATTTAATTTAGAACTGAGGCAGTTACGTTTTACTTTTAACTGTAATTTACAGAAGGGTTATTCATGGTTACATCACAGAGAAAAAAACTACCGAAATGTTAATAATGTAGTCACAGGACTTGAAAAACCATCACAGGGTGTCACTTTTTGAGATTTATTTTTGAATGCTTATAATTCGAAAAGTACATGACCAAGATTTTTTTTTATATTTTTCTAATAGCTGTCACGACTTGGCCTATTGCCCGTTTTCGGCTTGACGTTGATTTCTGGGACACGTTGTATAGGGACAGACAGACAGGGAAGCGACTTTGTTTTATACTATGTAGTGATTACTAGTCATCATTTTCTTGCCCTTTTCCCAATTTATTGTATTATCCTAGTATGACGGAATGAAATTGTCTATGGCATATTTTCATTCCGCGTTTCAGTGATAAGGTATATACAGCCTATTTCATCGGCGCGGCAGTTTGTTTTTGTTTCTGTGCACGTGCACTGCTTACCTCACAGTGATAACGAGCGTGTGTCTTGCGTAAATGTAGAGAATTATCACGATCTTGCTCTAAGCAATTTATTCAGGTCGAATCTTGAAACTTGGAACTCAAAACATACTTTTTCCGATTGAGAATGATTTTTTTTTTCTATATAATAACTTGGATTTATTAGGTATATCTAAATTATTATCTAGCCTAATTTAGTGTAAATACTTAAATCTTGAGTAAAAAATACTTGTCTCGTATTCATTGACCATACGGCATAAAAAATATAACTGATGAATGGCTTTCAAGTGTTTTATGAATGAAAAACTTGTTTATTAATTAAAAATACTGCCTTGATGGTCTAATGCTCGCAAACGCTACTGTATCAGGTCTTGGGTTCGATTCCCAGGCTGGGCAAAGTGTTGGACCCTTTCCCTCGGCAAGATCCCGTTTTTTTGCGGGTACGGTTTTTTGCAGGATCCCGTTTAGCAGTGTACGTGTTTAAATATACATATTCACACAAGCATCGTGTTTGCAGTATCCGGAAAACAGGATGCTTGTGTGAGTATATTTAAACACGTACACTACCAAACGGAATCCTGCAAAAAACCGTGCCTGCAAAAACGGGATCTTGCCGTGGGAAAGGGCCCTTATGGGTTTATTGTTACTGGAATTTCTCAGTAGCATCCCAGATTCTGGACTTGTGTATGGTTGATAATAGGCTCGCCCCGTACTAATCATCAGCGTACAGCAGTCCACTGCTGGACATAGGCCTCTCCTATTGCACGCCATTCAACTCGCTTTTCGGCAACTCTCATCCAGCTGCTACCAATCATCCTGCGAAGATCGTCGCTCCACCTAGCCTGAGGACGTCCCACCTTACGTTTATAGATTTGCGGTCTCCACACGGAGAGAAAATTCTTAGAAAAATTACTGTGCTCGTCACTGTAAAGTGAGTGCAAGTGACATCTACAGAAAATTTTCTGAATGAGATTGGGAAAAATTCACTATTTGTTCAATAAATTTTACTGTACAGCATAAGAATTTTTACTGTGCTAGCATGGTAATTTTTCCATTACCACTCAATAGCACTCAGATTATGAGACAGCACAGTAATTTTTCTAAGATTTTTCTCTCCGTGCACTCAAGAACTTGTCTACCCTAACGGTAATCGGTTCTACGGCTAATATGGCCGGCCCATTGCCAGTTCAGCTTGCTTATTCTGTGATGTCGACTTTGGTTCTCTGCCGGATCACCTCGTTCGATCGATCGTGCAATCTGGCGAAATGTGAGTGGAGGACTATAGGTACACCTTTGCCTAACCCTTCAGATGAAACGCGTCATATTTATAATAAATAAAAATAATTAGGTAAATAATATACAGCGTGTAACGGAAGGGGGAAGGTAAAAAAAAAAATTTGGCCCTCCCTTACAAAACTACCAGCTGATTGATTTACTATGGGAGGGCCAAATTTTTTTTTCATATTTCGACCTATGTTCTTTGGGGAAAGTTGCTGAGTTTCATGAGCACATTCACGTCCTTCAGGGTTGATACCCCCCTTCCGTTACACGCTGTATTTATTATACAAAGGTAACGACTATTCAAATTTGTTTCAAATTGATGCTATTTCAAGTTAAACAAATATCAACTTTATTGTAATGGAAATTAAGTTGATTTCAGAGTGACTAGCACTATTGAAAAAGTTCTGATAATACTTGAAGTTGTGTGTTGTGTTTGAATTAAAGTTATTTTTTCATAAACTCATATTTGCTTACATTTTTGGCAAATAAATCGCGAATGCAGATTATACCTAATCATTACGAACACCATGGGGTTCAGGAAAGATCGTCCAGGAAAGATTCTTTTATTATCATAATAAAAAAAAGAATCTTTCCTAGACGACTTGTCGTACTACATAGGAAACCTACCTAATTATGTATACGACAAAAATTATTAGATGTAAAAAAAATGTTTTTTTTTTATGTTCGACGTTGACATTCTGTTAGCCGGTAAACAGAAGTAAAGCCAGGGAAAATAATAATATTCACGTCACGCAACAAAATTATAATAAAAAGCGGTGATAGCGGGGTCATTGCACCTGCCACGGGGGCCTGAACTCTGTTTATGTCAAAATGCTATAGCGTCATGTCCGTATTTGTTCTAATGATGCCAATCTTTGACGGTGAAATATATTTAATAAGTATGACTCCTGCCGTGCGATTCTGTAACCATCTCACCGTGAAAACTTGGGTGAAGTGAGCGAGGAGTGAGCTTTCATTAGGGATTAACACTATTGACACTGCTCACTTCAAGCTCACTTCACTTATGATTTCACGGTGAGATTTTTACAGAATCGACCGGGTTGTTTGAACTTAATGAATCAACATTTTGAGTGAAACTTCTTATGCGGTAAGTCGATAATAGGATGAGAAATGAGAGTGAAATTTCAAGGACGCGTCACGGTCATTGATCTCTGCTTCTTAGACTAAGGGGTTTATTTTTAAACGATGATTTAAGTTAAATGACGTGTAAAGTGTTTAAACGTCAAAAATGTATGCATCGTGTGAATAAAGGGGAAAATCTCTTATTCTCAATTCACATTCATTATCAAATCACTAACTTTTTAGTGTTCCTGCATGTCGATTCTGTAAAAATCTCACCGTGAAAACTTGCGTGGAGTGAGCTGTCAGTGTCATCCCACTGATGCTAGAGATTGACTAAGCAAACATTTACAACCATTATCGAGATTTTAATCATATTTTTTGTGCAAATTTATTGATCACTTTATATAATTTCAAGGCTAGTATTTTAGTTGTCAAAACATTACTATTTTGTGGGGTTTTAAAATAAAATAGCAAAACACAATAGCAATTTTCTTTTTTTATTTTTTCCTAGACTACTCCTTACATAAAGGCTAGTCTTTTTTTTCCTAGATTAAAACCCCACAAAATAGTAATATTTTAACAAATAAAATACTAGCTTTGAAATAATATAAAATTATCAATAGAATTAGCTAAATTTTTTTTTAAAAAATCTCAGTTTTGCTTGGTAAATGTTGTGTGGGATGACACTGACAGGGTCACTCCACGTTCACTTCACCAAAGTTTTCACGGTGAGATGGTTACAGAATCGCACTGCTGAGCCAAATGACAAAAACGGAACCCTTATAATTTCGTGATGATGGTCTGTTTTAGTTTCAATTCTCAGTCGGTCACTATTTTATTATTTTTCTCTATGTAAATTAAAGAATACAGACCAATTATGTTAGTAATTAATGGAATATCGACGGCGAAGTGCCAATAACACCTAACTGACAACGTCAAAAATTTACACAAACTGAAAAAAAAACAACCTTCAAAAATAGACACACTGGTTTAGTTGGGAGGTATTTCCACATTTAAATTTAATGCTGTTGCAACTAAAAAATACACTTAAGAGATTTCACTAAAACATGCGAATAACGCCTTTAAATTCAAAACGAAAAAAAAGTGATTTTCTCGAAAAATGTCAGTTAAGTTAGGTTAGGTATTGACACTTAAACAAAAAAAAAAAAAAAGGTATTGACTCATCGCCGTCGATATGTACACTACTTAGGGATGACATTGTTGTCGTTGAACTCATTGATAAGTAATTGTTAAGTCAGGGTTATTAATTGTTTATTTATCCATTTACTTAAATTCTACAATATGTGACATTACATGACATTTTGATAAACCTAATATAATAATATAAATTGCAATTGCATAGACATTTCCGGATGACAACAATGCGGACAAGTTCATCGACGCCTAAATATCCTCTTGTTTTTGTATTTATTTGTATAATTAGTTAGTGAGTCATTTAATTTAGTATCTAGTGTAAATAGCTAGTTATCTATCTATCTACAATAAATAACTTTCTGTAATTGCATAGACTTTAATTATGTTTACGAATGGTAAAAGCTAGAACGAAAAGCCATAATTTTTCCGGAACTCGGTTACCCTTTTCAGATTTATACTCGATTTTCTCACTGTTCCGATCAATCAGGGCTTGCCGCCATTTTTCCGCTTGCGACCTCCACTCCCCTTAAACCGGACGTCCTCGGAGGCGGATTGCGTATTTTTCAAATTATCGGTTTTATAAACGGATTTGCGAAGCCTCGTCTGGGCCGCGCCGTAATAAATACCTACCTAACATTTCTGCAATATTTTTCACGAAGTTTTTCCATGAGGTTTATAAAGGTTTCCGCTTAAAACGATTTCGTCTAAGCTTCCACTTACGAATTCTAAAATAAAATCTACCACACTATCATCATCTGCCTAGCCTTTTCCCAACTATGTTGGGGTCGGCTTCCAGTGTAACCAGATGCAGCTGAATACTAGTATTTTACATGGAGTGACTGCCTGGAGTATCTGACCTCCACAACTCAGTTACTGGGTAATACTGGTTGTCAGACTTTCGGGCTACTGACGACCCGTGACGACTGTCAGAGATCCACGAATGACAGCCGGGACCAACGGCTTAACGCGCTTTCCGAGGTACGGAGGGGCTCTGTATGTAAAGATGTGGCCATCCACGGACGATTGTTATTATTTAGCCACGAGCTCCTCTAATATGTATTAAACTAACTTGTACCCTTCGTCCGCGTAAAATTTCATGTTTTAACAGAAAATATATCCTTTTAGTGCTGTGCCCCTTTACTTCATTCCCGTTTAGAGTGGAATTCAACTGGTAGTTCCAGAGATTAGTTCGATCAAACAAACAATCTCTTCAGCTTTATTTTTAGTACATTATGACTATTATTCCATGAGCGAGAACCTTACCTTGCCGTAACGCAGTCCTTGACTAGCACGGGAGGTAAAGAAATTTTCTCCGCCATATTTATATTATTTTTCCGCCATTGGGCATTTATTATTTTGTCAAGTACGTGAACCATTGCTTTAGTTGTGATTATTATAATTTAACCGCGGTGTCCTGGAGTGGAGACCGCGTATCGGCAAGCGTAGTGTGGGACGCCCCCCAGCTAGATGGACGGACGACCTAAAGAAGGTGGCTGGGGTGGACTGGATGCGGAAGGCGGAGGACAGGGTGTTGTGGCGCAGTCTGGGAGAGGCCTATGTCCAGCAGTGGACTGCGATAGGCTGAGTTGATTGATTATAATTTAACTGTTCTTCTACTCCCCTTGCTAACTTGATAAGTCCTAACTTTGTGTAGTTGAACGTAAGTAAGTGTGCCCTATACTATGTACTATGTAAATATGTATTACCGGTGTACTGTAACCTAAACTTATGGCCAATAAACTTTTATTATTATTATTAGTAGAATATGTGCAAAATTGTCTGCGTTCCTTTGAAACTACCAAACTAATCCGCAACTGAACTATATTGATTGGTAGCTTTGATGGAGATCGAGGTATTTTACCATTCTTTAAAAATACCATTCTTTAAAAATACCATTATTTAAAGACCATTCTTTAAAAATAAATTATTTAATACACCAGCCTTCTACCACATAAAGAGATCCAAATCAATTTATAGTAGCTATGTATGAATTATGCGTTGCTGTCTTGTCATTTATCGAGGCGGAAATCTGACTGCTAAACGCATTTAAAAAATGCATTCCAAGAATTCCAGTGTCCCTTGCAAAGTACTTTAAAAGCGCTGCACGTTTTAGAAGCATAAGCTTGAATATATTTCTCGGTAATTTGGCATCGTGCGCATTACTCATGGCACCGTCCGCACCAAATATAGCGAAACAAATGCAATTATATTACATAACTCCTCACAACTTAAATAAGGCACCTAATTCAATACTGATGTAATTGATTTGCTGACAAGGTTGTTTTGTACTCAATTGCGGTCAAATCTTAATAAAGTATTTATTTATTTTTTATTTACTTATTTATTTTATCACACACATGTTTCCTTTGCCATTACAGATAATAAATCTAATGCGACAAAGTAACTTACAATATTTTTTTTCTTATCTTTACCTTACATGCTGCACAGTACGTGGCCCTTGTGAACTCACCCAGTGTACAGGTGAATATGTCTATTGCATCATTTGCATCCGCCACTCTGTTGAGAGTGCGCAGCGCACGAGTCAAGCAAGTAATTTTGTTTGTGACTTAGTTTGCAGACTATTTTTTATAAAGTGCCTGGTACCCTCACATTTCGTCAGTTATGTTGAAGTAATTTATTTCATAATATAAAAAAAACAGTCAAGTGCGAGTCGGACTCGCGGACCGAGGGCTCCGTACTTTTTAGGTCATGTAAATAGTTTTAAAATATTTTTTTTTTGTAATGTAACTACAAATTTACGGTTTTCGGATTTTTTCTCCTTTACTTTTGCTACATGATATTGCTTCTTGCCTTTCATGATTCTAGGTCAACGGGAAGTACCCTATAGGTTTTGATTTCGGAACATAAACTCCCGTAGACTAGCCCGTGGAGTAGATGTTTGATTCTTTTCACTGCTTCAATGGATTGCAGCCCTGAGTATTTGATATTAATTTCAACTTGATAACTCCACGCGTTCCTGAGAAAAAGAGTCTTGACTGACGGACAGACAGACGGATAACGAAGTGATCTTATAAGGGTTCCGCTTTTACGTTTGAGGTATGGAACACCCAAAAAATGCCCTTTGTTTAGCGACTTACGTTGCTGACTGTACGTATACCTACGTCAGCGTAGTCAGTGCACTTTTTTTAAGTGAATTTTATGTATATTTCTAGAAATTACAATACCTTGTACCTCTGTTTCCAGGTCAGTTCTCGTACAGCTCGAGCGGCGTGCGTATCAGTGTGTCTTCAGTGCCTCATGATGAAGACTCCACTGACGCCGAGATATCCAAGATCGACTTCTCACAACATCAATACGAGGTAACTATAGCATATATTCACATAATGACGGCTAAAACGGTTCTAAAACGTTGAAGAAAAACATCGGTTCAGATTAAACGGAGTTATGGAGTCATTGTCATCATAACGAGCAGTGGTGGGCAGTGGTGGGCAGTGGTGGGCAGTGGTGGGCAGTGATGGGCAGTGGTGGGCAGTGGTGGGCAGTGGTGGGCAGTGGTTTTTTGACACCTTAATGTCAAATGCTGGTGAAAATGACAGACTTCCAAGACGTCTGTTATAAATATGACGGAAACGCTCTTCTAGGAAACTGTAGCATTAGGAGAGAGAATGATGACGCATTAGTTTAGCGAAGGTTATTAGCGATATTGCTTATATCACAAAAAAGAGCCAAGCAAGAAAAACTCGCACCATGGGCGGTCAGTATGAGTACCTTCTTGTTGAATATCTAACCTATTGATACAAGAGAGAATTTGCATTTGCTTTACTCTCCCTTTCTCAACGCCCACGGGAAAAAAGCAGGACTTTATTGACTTACGCTCTTCGAGATCCTTGAAAGTCTATAGGTAAGTGTCATAACTGACACATTATTGGCGCCGATTTCCTTGTTCACAAACTAAACTAAACTTAATTAAACTAATATTTATCTTCTGTCCTTTTCTTAATGAAATAGAAAGAAGAAGATGCACTGAACTTAAATTTAGTTTAGTTTGTGGACAAGGAAATCGGCGCCATTATCGCCCAGCCCAAGGCTTAGAGTTCATACACACGAGCGGCACGAGTCATCAGAAACGTGCCGCTCGTATACAACGTGTAACGTTAAATGCGCAAAACCTGAAAATAGTTTGATCAGAATAACGAGCAGAATTAATTGAACCACTTTTTAATATAGGTCACATTTTTCAAAAAATCTTCATCAAGAACGTTGCCGTGTCTATTTATTAATAGGTCAAGCAAGCCAATGCCAGCGCGGCACAGCGGCGCGGTGACGACTCATCCCTCGATAAAGCGTCGTCGCAGACGCAAGAAACGATCAGAATGGCCAGTAAAACTGAAACAGCACATAAAACCTTTACAATTTTTTTAATGACTTATTTTCTCTCTGAAATAGGTCAATTGAATTAAAAATCAGTTGGGGTGTCTGAGGTTTTGCGCATTTAACGTTACACGTTGTATTTGAACGCCGTAGTCAAATACAGGAGGCACGTTGTCTACGGCTGCAGTTTACTTTGCCGTTGGCGCGTGCTGCTCGTGTGTATGCACACTTAGCGTGGGAATTCGAAACTGGGAGTTTCCGAGTCTCAGTTAAGAGCGGTACGCATCCACTACAAAATTCACGTGGACGAAGACGCGTGCGAAGAGCTAGTGTACCTAAATAGGTAGCACTCACTACTCAGACATTAAGCTACAGTCACAGACGGATATAGTCAGTCAGTGTTTGCACTGGAGTGTCGCAATGTAAACTTATCTTCAAGCCGTGCGGGTCCTTGTTCCTTAATGTATCGGCCAATTGAATTACCGTCGGTACTGCCTGGAGATCGCAGCAATACGTAGACACAAAAGAAAGTAAGCAGGAGACTAATTAGTCACTAATTGATAGAAATCAGCGAAAGTTAACCTTCTAATGATGTCTGTCAATCAGATTTTCAAGTGGTTTTGGACACCAATACCTACATTAGACTCAATACAATAGGTCACAAGTCGTACAAGTTAGAACTGATTGACGTTGCAAGCACCAAATCTGAGCGTCATAAAAATGTAAGCACTCTTTCGATACGTTTCCGGAGTTCCCAGAGTCGGCTATGACCGTTAGCTTCAGAAGATCTGTGGCGCCATCTACACCGCCACATGCGAACTATGCATCATACTGATCTCACGCAAAAATCCTGCATCGCGTAAGTAGAATAACACACGGACAGTAGAATAACATCCCGACATCAATCGTCGGGCAGTTGCCAACCAGACACGACATCCGTCTGGTCAGAGGATCCTCCCTTTTCTTTGGAGGATGAAAGAATTTTACACTGTGCCCTGGGGCCGTATTAGAACGAAACCGCGCGAAATGAACGTGAGGTTGGCGGGATTGGCTAAGGAATTGACGTGGTTTCGATATAAGGAATCGTTAAGTGGTCATAGTGAACTAGGGCTCTGTTCCGCATACCTCTTTAGATGCCCCAAAAGAGTCGATAACAATCTTCTGTACCACCAAGTTCACTCACACACCTCCATGCTCCAGTTAAATTCAGCACTTTGCAATAAGTAAACATACACATAACTTCACGCCTGTTTCCTCGGAAGGGTTGAGCTGAGGTGTACCGATAGTGCACTCACATTTCTCCAGCATCACGATCAAACGGGCACAAAACAAGACTCCGAGCTACTGCTGTGAAATTCCTGATGGAAAACCGCAATAACACTTTGCCTGGTCTGAAAATTGAACCAAGGACCTCATGCTCAACAGTAGCACTTGCAACCATTAGAGTTTACTAGACCAACGAGGCAATCGATGAGTAAACTTGTTGGTAAACATCACAATCTTGAATTCCAGGTGAACATGCGAAACAAGAAGAAGCGTTCATTGGGCGGCGCGCACGAACTAGCCAGCAACGAGCGCGAACGACCTATGTCGTGGGAGGGCGAGCTGTCAGACTCCGAGATGGTCATAGACACCAGTGTTAATAATGGTTAGTATTATTTTGTATTATCTTAATCTTAAATTCATTAATTTACCAACAGAGAGCGCACAGCTTAAACCGCTAAGTCTAGAGACATTAAATTTTGCACAAGAGTTCCATAAACATACAGGGTCGATGCGCAACCATGCATGAAGCCATGGTGGCTTCTCAGTACATGATTCTAAATCACTAAATTTTTCGAGGTTATTAAAAAAATAAAAACCGGTCAAGAACGAGTCAGACTCACGCGCAAAATTTTCATTATTTTTCCTGAAAAATTGTGCTGTTTAGAGACATCGTTTTATTTTTCCTATAATCTTTACATAAACTTCAATCACATAGAATAATTTCAGATTTTTCTCCATGCAAACTTCGGTGATAAGGGGGGAACGGATTTTTTTTTTTTACATTTTTCAGCAAAAGTCGAAAACTATGCGGCCTAAAAAAAATTAAAAAAATGTTTAAGAATGTGCAAACAGCACCCTTTCATGCCCACATGCCCTAGTAGCCCCACTTCGAATTTTTGAGAGCCCCCCTATCAGTCTCTGTTCCTAGTTCAAACATCTTTGGCCCCCAAAATTCCGCTGCGCGAACCCCGCTGACTGACGCAGTCATAAGATCATCAACGCACAAGTGACAGGATATGCGGCGCAGGATGGAAGGTGAGCCATTGTCTGTGTGGAGGTGCCGCATACGCACTTGAGATCTGTGTCTTCCGTGAACCTCCATCTATGGAGATTGTCTTTGCTACGGCCGACTTGGGTCCGAATTCTATTTAGAGATTTTCAAGCCTGCCACGGTAAACCCTGCCTAGGCGGTAGCCTCTCAGATGTTTGTTTATGTACTACTGTTAAAGTATAAACTAACAAATAGCTCAAAACCCCCACTAAAGCTTTTCCTTATCTTTAAAACTTGTTCGAAACACCTGCATCCTCATTCATACCTTCATTCCTTAATTATCTTTCCCCAGACGAGACTAACAGCTCGCTAGACCTGCAATCATCAAGGGATTCAATCGACACGCTCCGCAATGTGAGCATCAAGACAGAGCCAGTCAAGACCGAGGGTTTTCAGGGTGTGGATGAGCAGAGGGTGCTGGACTTAAAGTACAGCGCGCCGCTGCAGCCGCATCAGAGGAGTCTTAGTATGAACAGGGTAACATATCACTGCTTTATTTGAGAATTTTTTCCTCTTTTGGTGCATTTAATAGGTAAAGACGAGATCTACTTCGTCCCTTAACAGGTGTTACATTGAAAAAAAGAAACTTTCAGAGTTTTAACAAAGCAGATTATGCATTCTAACTTTTTTGTAGCAATTCAATACCAATACGTCATACGTGGAGAGGTCCAATTTACTACGTAACGTTGTAATATTATACATTGAACAACAATGAGGTTCATCCGTAATTAAAATCGGGTTATTGCAAAAAACGAGTTTGCACCAAATAAAGAAGAAGGATCACGATCCATACAAAACTAGCCCACGTCCTACAACAAAGAGAAATATCTGACAAAATGATAAAAATTAGTATAAAAATATGGAAAACTTCCGAACGCCATCCTTAAAATCTAATTTTAAAAAAATTGGTCTACCTCTGCACCCTGTTTTATATTACTGCCCCTGGGCAGTAATATGTACAGACGCCAGCACATCAAGCTACACGAAACTGTCAGATTTTCCCAATCAACTTTGAACCTTATCCTTTAGCGATAAAGTTGAAAATCTATTACTTAAAGAAATCTGACAGATTGTAGTAGCTTGATGTGCTGGCGTCTGTACAAGAATATAGCTACAATATTAAGAAATACTTGGCTATGTTGACTTGACTTCAATTATGGAGTTCCATCATCGAACAACTGAGATTTTTTTGCGAAATTAACCCAAACGCAGGACTGCGCCTATCGATCGATATCGATGACCATTGCCCTGTGACGGACAGGCATGTGATACACTGACATGCCCGTCCGTCCCGCTATAGAATCCTGGGCATCTCTCTCACTTGCACTAGCCAGAGTGAGACAAACACTTTAATGTATATTTTTTTCATTAACTGACAACCATAAAATAATAGGTTACTTTTAGAAATACTTTTTACTGTCAGTTGAGCTTGATCACAAGTCAGGATAGCCAAGTATTTCTCAATGTTGCAGCTATATTCTCGTACATATGCCCCTGAACGTCTTTTCACAGCAAGTTTTTTTATATGTTACACTGTAAGGATGGCGTTCTGAAGTATGCCATCTTTTAATACTCATTTTTATACATTTTTAGAGATACTTTTCTTTGCTGTAGGACGTGGGTTAATTTTGACCCTTCTTCCTTTTATGTACAAGGATATTTAATTTGTGATTATATCAAGTAGGTTTGAAAGAGCATTAGTCTAGTTCTCATGACAGCAATCATCAAACCCTTCACTATTCTATTGAGCCTAAAAACAGTCTCCAAACGTTCCTCCAAAGTGTATCCCGATACGACGCCTAACACCGAGAAAACTGAGAAATTAAGTAGTTGGAGTAATTCAATATTGTTATTAGTCTGTAAGCTTTCTTTAAAATTAAATAAATAAATAAATAATATATATATCTGTGTGAAGAATTTTTCTCATAACCATAAATAAATAAATATTAATTTCTCATTCTTCTCTTCCAGATATCAGTGCTAACAGACGGCACATCCCTTTCTCTAGCAAGACGACCGTCTTCTCCGACCAGTAGTGCCAAATCCCTCGCACTTAGCGACCAAGGCTCAACCCACATGCCACATACCGGGTTAGATCAAGTTCAGAACCTGACGATCAAGAAGGAGACGCAGTTATCGGGTGAGTTTATCTTTATAGAAGCCAGACGGAGGTTACCTGTTGGCCATAGGTGTGGAACAAGAGGAGTCCAAACCATTATGTACTGAAGAAGGCAATCGTGATAAGTATTGTACAGACGCCAGCACATCAAGCTACCCGAAACTGTCAAATTTTCCCAATCAACTTAAGGAAGGTTTAAATAAACGAAGTGGTGCACTTGTTTGCCCCTTTGTGCAATGTAGAACAGCATTCGCACAGCGACAATACAACGCATTGAGTTCCAGGCTTTACAATAAAATTAACAAAAGGATCTCACTATACAAATTAAATAAACACAATTTCAAAGAGAAAGTAACTAATTGGTTAAAGTTGTTAAGTTATGATGAGACTGAGAAACTTATTGAAATAGTAAAATGAAACTCAGTATTTGAGTCTGAATTTGAATTTTTAAATAATAATTTAACACGTAACATGCACAGTTTTATTATTATTATTATTTTTTTTTTTTTGTAAAAATGCTCATTATGTAAAATTGTTATATGTAAAATTTTAGCACAAAATAAGGCGGTGATATGTATACGACATCTACAACGGCTGACCGCCGACTACCCAAGATACGAGCATGTCTCAGTTTGGGAGACGTAGTCTTAATTTAAATTGCCTCTGTACTTTCACCTCACTAAAATAGCTGAAAACTTTATTTGTAACGCTTTTGTACTTTTTGAAGAATAAATTAAATTATTATTATATTATTATTATTATTAACTTTGAACCAACTTTTGACGGCACGATTGGCGCAGTGGTTAAGCGATTGACTGCTGCGCTGCGTGACGTGGGTTCGATTCCCACACGGAACAAATATTTGTACGACTCACAAGTAGTTGCTCCGGGTCTGGCTGTTTGTGTATGTGACTTTAAATGTTTGTAAACGCACCCACAATACAGGAGAAATTCCTAGTGTAGGGAAACGTTTTTTTTTAAAAAAAACCTTAAACTTTAGCGACATAGTTGAAAATCTATTCATGAAATTTGACATATTGTAGTAGTTTGATGTGCTGGCGTCTGTACTATTGTAAAAATTGGGCTGTTCCAGTTTTCTCATCTTTATTATTGTGACCGTCTAGTCTATCATCACAATAAAATAATTAAGCCTTGAACATCCATCTGGACATCTGGAACATGGCATGGCATACTTAAAATACATTCGTGTTACTCCTATTTCCTAAACAGTTTGAGTTAGTTGGCTCTCATTTTATTCACAAACTGCCTACTAGAGTGTGCCCCTTTGTTCTGACGATGTAACACATTCTCCCTTAGAGTTAAAATGCGAGCAGTCAGTGGGTATGGACAAGCTGATCGGCGCGCTGCACGGCTCGCCGCTGCTGGGCCGACTGCCGCGCGTGCAGTCCAGCGCCAGCACGGACTCTGCAGTACACTCCATGTATACACACAGGTAAGCTTTTGTTCAGACAGTTATTTGACTTAACAGTATAGTTGAGTCGAGCACCTAAACAGTTCGCTCATTTGGGGGTCGCATTTTGCAATTCCCATTTCAAGGTTTATCATAAAAAAAACCATGAGTGCTTATGGGGGATTTACCAGTTGTCACAGGTATGCTGAAAGATACCTAGTACGGAGAGACGAGAGTCAAAATACATGTTCACATTCGAATTGATTTATTTAAAAACTCCACCCACCCAATTTGGTGAGCCAGCCTAAGGCATTGTTCATTCCAAACGTATTGTCGGCCGCTGACTGTGAGCATCCAGTACAAAATGTATGAAAAAACAACTACAACCGCCGACTGATCGTCCTTTGTATTTCATACATTTTCCCAGTCGGTGACCGACTTTACGCTTGGTGTGAACGCGGCCTAAAGAGCACTTATTTGATATTTTCTTTCGCTTCTTTGTCCTGTGTGTTCCTTGATCCCTTTGCGATAGTATAAATCTTACGCTAACTGTTACTAATAATAATCATTTAATTTGTTCACAGTGTATACAGCAGTCCTTCAGCGAGTCCCCGCGCGTCCCGACACTACACGCCGTCCTTGTCTCGCAACAACAGCGACGCGTCGCATTCCTCCTGCTATTCGTACAGCTCCGAGTTCTCGCCCACGCACTCGCCAGTACAGGTAATAGAACCTAGACATTAAGGCTCCGCTCCGCAGCAGTCTACGGCTACGTTACGCACATGTGCTAAGCTTCTCTTTGTATGAACATTTAGAAGGATTCGTCCACTGCTTCATGACCACGCTACACACGACACGCTACGCATATGCACGACCACGTGCCAAATCTCTCCATGCACATTTTTTATTGCTGAATAGGCCCACTCTTGACCTCGATCACGCCTGATGGGTAGCGATGGATGAGGTATATAATGGAACGAGCGTGCCCAGAAGATGCCTAAGGCACTGGAACTCCCACGCATCGACGAAACACAGCAGGCAGCTTGACGCCGGACTCCGGTGGGAGGGTGGTCGCAAGCCAGGCGGGCGTTAGACCTACCATCGCAAGGGAAGAATTGGCGTCAAATAAGGTGTTGGGTGTGACTGCCCAGGATGCGCCGACCGCTCGGTTCAGTTGAGTAACTGGCGGAACAAACTGCGCTACACGAGGAGGCTTCTTCATGCATCCCAACACAGAACATCCTATGTGGCAGTGGAATTTACCGTTTATCCAAGGCATAAAAATCCAAAAATTAATAAAACGTGCAGCACTCCTACTTGCAACATCTACTTAACGCCTTTTAGACAACATCTCGGTATCATATCTAAAACAACATCCACCTTTGGCGACTGGCAGATTTTAAAGGTGAACGCACACTTGTCCGAGCCGAACGCGTCGAACGAATCGAAGTCACGGAGGCCTGGCACTTTCATCCGCACAGAAAGAATCGACCGCGCCGAAGACAAAACAATGAAGAAGTAGTTCTCGCGCGTTGCTCTATCATACGCAACTGACAGAATGCGAGCCCATATATCGGTCGAGTCGACCGCATAAGCCGCGCCGAATCTGAGGGCGTCATCGAATTCGTCTAGGGATTCTGGGGTTCTTCCAGATTCGAACGATACGACGCGGGCATGTGAGCGAGGTTTCATAAGATTTCATGTAAAGAATTCTAAAATTCGTTTCGTTCGATGCGTTCGACGCGTTCGGCTCGGATAAGTGTGCGTTCACCTTTATCCTGATGAATGCCTACTGACACTAACAGTCGTATTAACAAAGTTATAGTGCTGGCAGTTTCGTTACACAGTGTACATATCTACGAGCTGAGATGCAGTTGAAAACCAGTATGAGCTTCTCGTACCTTGATGTTATTTCATTCGTTGTCATTCCGCGGTTTTCACATTACGACGCAGTATAATGCTGAGTCGGTAAAGTGATTCAATCGTGGAATGAGCAGACAAAACTAGCCCTTAAAGTGACGAAAATATTTTGACTGGGACTGTACATTACTTCAATTGCGAATAATCCCAGATCTTTTGGCATCACAATTCTTAACTAAAGTGCTTGTTACAGGGTCGTCACCCACATGTGATGTACCGCGAAGCTGCAGCAGCATACGATGGCACTCATGACGATGAGCCCGACGCGCCTGAAGACAGGCTGCATCATCACCAGGGTATAAGCAGACAACAGCTTATTAACAGGTAACTAGTGCTTCTTATATCCAAGTTCTGAACACTGGGATATCAAAAGAACTAACTTCAAGAAAATATTTTTCCAGCAATAATTTCATTATTTGTCGAAGAGCCTAATTCAGTCTGGATTGCGAATAAAGGCGTTAAGACCTTCGCCGAAGATCTTGGGATTCCACCGTAAAGTCTGCACCCATATTTCTCATTTTCAGTGATCCCCAACCCAGAAGTACTGCATTCTTCAGAAATGTAACCTCAGCACCTTCCTGCCCTTGTCTCATGTTACTTGGGCTCGCCGCAACATGTTTTCTTCTTCCATTCTCCCCTGATAACCGTCATGCTATCATTCATTCCATTCTCTGTCATGTCACTCAATATGTAGAACCTCGTTGATCATTCATAACCCTACCGCGGAGAAACAGTTCATCAGGATCTGATTGCCTTTTCCTGAAGCCTGCTACGCTGTTACATTCTTCGGATGAAAAATAACTGATTAGGGGATCACCAATAGGCATTTAAGAGATTAAATGACTCATAAAATTATTTCTTCATCCAACAGTCCGTGTCCAATCTGCGGCGACAAGATCAGCGGCTTCCACTACGGCATCTTCTCGTGCGAGTCCTGCAAGGGTTTCTTCAAGCGAACTGTTCAGAACCGCAAGAACTACATGTGCTTGAGGGGGGGCAACTGTCCCGTCACTGTGACTACGAGGAAGAAGTGTCCCGCGTGTCGGTTTGATAAGTGTCTAGGGTGTGGGATGAAGCTGGAAGGTATGAAAAAGGATTTTTTTGTTATTAAAGACAGTTTAACTTTTGATGTACAGATAAGCATTTATGACTTATACTTGAATACCCAATCTGGCATAATTTACTTGGATTGCCAAGTGGCAATCCACTTGACAACATAAACCTGAAGTAGATAGTTGACTACTTGATAGCCCTCGTATTCTAAAGAAGTCCTAAAATAAACGGTTGCAATCACGATGTAAAAATACAGAGGAGATTGCGAAGCCGAAGTTTCATATAAAACTTATCGTCGATGCAATGGAATTTAACTTTGTCATTTATGAAATTGAGTTTGTGTTGAGACTTTGAATTCAAATATAAATAATTCTATAAATTGTGAATGCTTAGGGCAAGTGTCTTTTTGAGCATGGCAATTTATGCCAGGGTCATGCTGGTTCGATTGGACGACGAACTCGAGCGTGTCGCGCCGTGGCTTACTCAGTCTGAGCGGAACGGACGCGGTGATGCACTCGATTGCTTGGACCCCAGCCACACACTTCGCACAGCGCGTAGCCACATCTCTTCTCATCACGTCACGCATCTTGTGAAGCCAGCTTAAAGATGCATTAAGAGGCATTTTGTACTAACAGTATTCTCCACTTGTCCGCAGCTATCCGAGAGGACCGGACCCGCGGCGGGCGCTCCACGTACCAGTGCTCGTACACGCTGTCGGGCGCGGCCTCCACGGGCTCGCTGCTGTCCGCGCACGCGCCCGCCACGCTGCGCCACGCCTCCAGCCTCACTTGTGTGAGTTGGAAAATTTACTTTATTTCAATAACAATAGGGTATATTTTGTGACACTTGGCTAGACGTAGTAACGGAATGGTTGGTCAGATACGGTAGATTAAAAAATATATATTTTGACAAATACGCCAAGTGCCAGCATAATAGAGGACCGATCGCTCACATACCAGTGATCATTATCATATATCTGATGCAATAAAGAACTTCTCCATAGAGTGGTCTTAATTTTATAATAATGTCTATAAAAACCAAAGAGGCTTTTGTGGACTTTTCTCCTTAATTATGTCTATGACTATACATGCAGGCTTCTGGAAATACCACAGTACCCAACACAGCTACATACTTTTGTAACTATATAATTCAACCCTCTGTTTAGTACGGTCACCAAAGGAGTTAAGTAACCAGGGTCGTCGGAACACATTATAAATAAATTAAATTAAATTAAAAAGATAAAAACCAAATTAGAGCACATCAAATCAAATCAAAAATGAACTGTTTGTTTTCTTTTAATTAAATTAAATTTTATTCGAAAAATTCCGTCGGTTTCTTATTGAACTTCAACTATATCCGACGACCCTGGTTACTTATCTCCTTTCGTGACTACATAGAGGGCTGAATCAGCCGCTAACACCAATCTGTTAATGTTACAGAGACTCAAATAAGTGTAAGAATTAAAATAAAATGTTCTTTGTCTCAGGTAAACGGTCCCGGGTCATACAGCAGCAGAGGGGAGTCCAGTAACAGCCAAGTTACACCAGATATACCGCCGTTATTGCAGGTAATTATAGCTATTACTGGTTGGCTCCAGGCATCGTGCAACAGTCATACATGTGTTAGTCATACATGTGTTATAGTGACAATTTAGAGAGTAACAATTTTATGATTTAAAAGAGTGTCCGTGGAGTTTCTTGCCCGTTCTTCTCCACAGGTACCTACTTCGCTTTGGAATGGGGAACTAGCTTCATCTTTCTGACTGACCGAGACCGTCCTTTGACAATTAAAAAGTGCCTATAATTGGTTTATTTGAAATAAATGCTTTGAGTTTGAGTATTTTTATCTCACGAAGTGACGCGCGCTTTACTTATGGGTACCAAGTGCACAAACACGCTGTGAGTATGTATGTGTGTATGCGCATGAGCTTTCGGTACCGTCCGAGTTAATGGCGAAGTCGGAAGTGTGTGTTGTATACTGACGCAACTCGCCTTCACGCACATATTCATGGTGTGTTTATACACTTGGTTACCACAAGTAAAGCGCTTGTCGCTTCGAGAGATAAAAATACTGTACTACACTTTTCATCAAGACTTAAAATTCTCCTAAATAGCAGTTATTCACTAGCATCAAGAGACAACCCCTTCCAAAGATTTAAACGATTGATTTAAAACAAACTAAACTATTCCTCAGGAAATAATGGACGTGGAACATCTGTGGCAATACAACGAGTCGGAGCTGAGTAGGCTAGGCAAGTCCACCGGGGGCAGCCCTTCTGCCAACCCCCTGCTGGCTGCGAGCGGGATAACGGCTCACAACTCCAGCCCCGACTTCCTGGCCGACTTGTGCAATATAGCTGATCATAGACTGTACAAGATTGTCAAGTGGTGCAAGAGTTTGCCGCTTTTTAAGAATATTTCGGTGAGTATTCCTTTAAGCTACAAATATTACTTTGAACGTTGAAAAAGGAGAAGCGTTTCAATTTAACGTATGTATTTTTTCACTATTGTAACTCCACCATTTTCATTAGCTCCGTGGAAACGTATCTGCAGAAGTAGGCGCCCTATATGTGAAGCGAGATAGCAGCTAGATTAGAGTAGCCGACGATGTACAGACGCCAGCACATCAAGCTACCCGAAACTGTCAAATTTTCCCAATCAATTTTGAACCTAATGCTTCAGCGATAAAGTTGAAAATCTATTAAAGAAATTTGACAGATTGTAGTAGCTTGATTTGCTGGCATCTGTACTTAATTAGCGTGTCATGGAAGACGCTTTTGTCCAGCAATGCGGTGGGCATTGCTGGACAAAGACTGCTCGTTATGATAACAATGACTCCAGAACTCCGTTTAATCTGAACCGGTTTCAACACTTCGTAAAGAATTGATCTCTAATAGATTGTCTTTTTGTTCAACAGATCGACGATCAGATCTGCCTGCTGATCAACAGCTGGTGCGAACTCCTAGTACTGTCATGTTGCTATCGCGGCGTGAGTACTCCGGGAGAAGTGCGAGTTGGAGGAGGACGCGGCATCACGCTGCATCAGAGCGCTAAGTAAGTCCAGTTTATGTGCTTTCCGAATATTAACTTTAATGCCTGCACTAAAAGATTAGTTTCCTCCACAAATTTAATATTTGCATACTCATTCTGAATTCCACTTTATGCTAGTATAATTAAAGTGGAAAATTCTTTAAATGAAACTACCGTTAATTAGAAAATTAGTATAGCGTCACGTCAGATACAGTGACCAACTGGTAGGAAACGCTGGATAAGCATTTCACGATTCAAGAGCGTAAAAAGGATTGCTTTTATCAATGTTTTATTAATTAACTAGCTGACCCGGCGAACTTCGTACCGCCTCAGAATCAGAGAGATGAGATGAGAATGAGATGATGATGTATGAGATTTTTATATACGGGATGTCCGAAAAGTCATGGATTACCTTTTACCTGCTGATGGGCCACATTGAGATCTACCAATAAAAAAAAAATTACCTACCATTAAACTTTTTTTTTCACCAGGGCCGATAAAAAATAAGGTAAAATTTTTTTTGGTGAAAATTTTAAGTTTGTATCTAAATTTTAGGTATTTAAAAGATAACATCTGTAACTTTCTTGTATTCAATCGATAGTAGGATGATTCAAGATGAAAATAAAAAATAAAAAACTGTACTCGAAAAAGTTTTCATTCGTAGAAATGACATGGAAAAAACTGATCAAATGTAGAGATTTTCCAAAATTTCATTAAACATCAAAAAACTCGGAAACCATAAGACTTTTACCATGGTCATTCTTTTTTATTGGTAGAAATGCCCAATGTGGCCCATCAGCAGGTAAAAGGTAATCCATGACTTTTCGGACACCCAGTATATGACACTACATAAATTCTTCGACAGATTTTACTTTTTTGTAGTCCGTTGGTCCAAAATATTGCAGTGTACTAAACTAATCCCTATTTGTCTCCAGACTGGGTCTGACGCCGTGTATCGAGCGCATGCTGAGCTTCACGGACCATCTGCGGAGGCTGCGCGTGGACCGATACGAATACGTGGCGCTGAAAGTTATCGTACTACTCACTTCAGGTAAGTGCGGTATCTCTTGTCCTATACTATCTGGATCAATCACTCAATCAATCAACTCATCCTATCGCAGTCCACTGCTGGACATAGGCCTCTCCCAGACTGCGCCACAACACCCTGTCCTCCGCCTTCCGCATCCAGTCTACCCCAGTTGACCTTTTTTATTTTATTATTTATTATTTTATTTTATTATTTATGTACACACAGTAAAAAACATATGGATATGACATAGTAATAATTTGAGTACAAAGGTAGGGTACTTTAGGTCGTCCGTCCATCTAGCAGGGGGGCGTCCCACACTACGCTTGCCGATACGCGGTCTCCACTCCAGGACTCGTGCAGACGAGTCCTGGAGTGGAGACCGCGTATCGGCGGAACTGAAGTGGCAGTGAAGTAGCCGGTGGAGCAGTCCACCGGCTACTTCACTGCCACTTCAGTTTGCTTACTCTGCAAGCTAGGTCGGTAACTCCGGTTCTTTTCCGGACTATCTGGATAAAAATGTATTATTACTAGGTTCAGCCCACGAGATCGCCCGCTTGAAATTTCGTCGCATCGCGTCGCCAGCTCGCGCTATTAGCAAATTTTCGCGTAGCGTTCTTTCTTTTTTTTTTATCTTCTTGCTCGGCGGCTCCCTGAGTCCTAGCGTGATGTTAAATAGCCTCTAGCCTTCCACTAAAGTTGGGCTATCAAATGCAATAAGAATTTTGCAAATCCGACCGGCACTTCCAGAGATTAGCTTGTTGAAACAAGCAAACTGTTCAGTTTTATTATTAGTATACAGGGTTAGTTTTCAAAGACCAACCAAATTTAAGTGTGTGGTACGGACCATCAAACTGAACAATTTTGTCCATGCGACCAACATCGTATTCGCGAATAAAAATTCAGCCGTCCCATACGCTTAGGTCGAGTAGGTATTGAAGTTTTCTAAGGAAAGTTGATACATTTTTCGCGAATACGATATTAGTCCCATGGAGAAAGTTGTTCAGTTTGATGGTCTGTACCACATCCTTAGATTTGGCTGGGTTTTAAAAATAACCCTGCATAAGGTCTATCTATTCATACACGGAATATCTGAAGAGGCCATTATACTCACCATTACGAACAACTTTTACTATGGGACCAAACCTGAAATCGCGAAAAAACATCAGCTGTTCCCTACATTTATATTCGCATAACTCGTCAAAATGTAGGCAACAACTGATTTTTTTTTTCGCAATATCAGGTTTTGTCCCATAGTAAAAGTTGTTCGTAATGATGAATACAGTGACGCCATAAGAGAGAGAGAGAGAGAGAGACAGAGAGAGAGAGAGAGAGAGAGAGAGACTATCAATCTCAATCTGAATCATTTTGAAGGATATTGCTAAACCATTGCTTCATATGTTCGAAAAATTTGTCTGCTCAACAACGTAAATAACGCAACGAATGCTGTTGAACTGTCAAAATCAAAACCAGTGCTACTATTAGTGTGTTAGACGATTACCCCGCAGATTAACACCCAGATCGTTCTTCTTCCTTGGGTATAGGTGTTTATTTCCATTACTACTTTGCACAGACGCGCCAGATTTACGTGAAGTGGAGAAAGTACGAGCTTCCCAAGAGAAGGCGTTGGCAGCACTGCAGGCATATATCGCGACCCACTCCCCCGGCACCCCAGCCAAGTTTGGGGAACTGCTGCTGCGTATACCTGAACTGCAGAGGACTTGTCAGGTGAGAAACGACCTTATACGTAGAGAATTATGGTTTAGTCTTGGATACACTCACAAAAAAAGCTTGAGTGAAGAATGAGGAGAACAGTTATTAGATCTTTGATTTTAGTGTGTAAGGAGGAGACTCAAATAGCATAGTCGGTTTAGTTTGCAATCGCTTTCTGATATGTTATAAAGATATCATCTGATACAAACACAATATTAATAAGCGCATTCTTTATATTGTGTATGTATCAGATAAGCGTGATTAGTAACTAATAATTCGAGAAATAAAGCGAATGGAACCTTATTTCGTAGGATAGAAGGTTTATAATAGTGAAACTCGACAAAAGTTAGTAGGTATAAGATAACGCTTATTGTATTTTATGAATAACTTGCACTATGCCAGCATCCTAATTGTCTGAAATTGCCAATTTATCGATATAATTATTCCTCTTCCACAGTTCTTCATGCAAGTCGGCAAAGAAATGCTGAACCCAGCCAACAAAAGCAAAGATGGCGATGGACCAAGCTTCAACTTACTCATGGAGCTGTTGCGCGGCGACCATTGACCTTGACCTCACCTCGACCTTCAAGGTCACCTCACGACGACCTCCAAAGGTCACGAACTTCATACATTGCTCAAGAATATATTAAGTGAATTCTCTCTACTATGACATAAGGGCTGAGTTGATTTAAATCCTATATTTTTGTATTTTCATCAGTCATTCAATGATAACTAGTCTGCGCTCCTTTCACCGCCTCGCCTTAAAAAAAAGCCTTGAAAAATATACTCGAAATGCGCATTTTCTAGCGGTCATCAAATGATTATCTTTCTACCTAATCTGACATTTTAATCAATCATAAAAACTTGTTTGGCCTTAAAAACGTGAAAAGACTGTTTTTGATAAAGTCATCATCATTATTATAAACATTTATAATTTTAATCAAATTAAATAAATTGATAACATCCCGTGTGACTTAAGACCATTAATGAGCTTATTTTTGTCATTAATCAATTTATTAATTTGATAAAAATAAAGATGTTATCATATGATTCATAATAAATGACATTTTATATCAAATAAGTGCCAATGTAGCTTATAATAATGCATTTATTTTTATGTCTAACTGTTTAGCTCTCCAAACTGAAAATATTTCCTGAGCATTTTTTATAGTAACTTTACTTTTATAGTAACTTTCTACTTGTGTGGGCAACGCTGACATTTATTTCAAAATATTCATTCAACAAAATATTAGTTTTCTGTTTTTGTTAATCGATTAGTTCATAATTATTTTTAAAAGTCAGGGTTCTAAATAATAACAGTTTCTCAGGAACTATACTTAAATATATACCTACTTTATCGATTTTCCAACTTGCAGTGTCGACCGTCACATAAAAACGAATGCCTTCCAACGACATGACATATTAAAGTAACGAACTTACACTGCCACGATTGCTTTTATATGTGTATTTATGTAACATTTAATAAATATAAGGTCAAGGGAACAATGATTAGGTAAGCTACTGAATAATCCAAATACAATTTAGAATGACACCATGTTTTTTTGTAAACGGCAAGACAATTTTGTATAATCTGTATAAGACTGGTCCTATTTTAACCCTTTACTGCATGATATATTAAATAAGTGACAATTTTTTTTTTTAAGTTAATGTCTTTATTGAAGCTTCAGAATTAATTATAGTGTTTTTTTTTTTTTTATGTCCATGTGTTATGTGATGATAGACAAAATAGTTGTGTTTTATTATTGCTAATGATATTGTAATGTTCTGTGCTTGGAGGTGGGGGAGGAGGTGTCACACAACGAAACAACTAATCATTAGCACGGTTTATTGCAGACTGACAAGGCTTACAAATTGTGCCGCTACCCGCTTTGACTTAATAACTATTATAACACTTATATCTAAGTACCTACACTACATCCCTTCCACTTAATTAACAAACCCCTTTTCTTAACTTATATGTAACTTATATTCTAATTATGACATATGTGACACATACGCGACAGGGCGCTCGCCCTGCGCCCCACGCTGCGCCAGCACCCCGCCGATGCCCCGTGCGCTCGCGTCACACGTCACGATTAACGGTTTGCATGGATCATAGTGTGCCAGTACTTCAGTACTAACTAACGCACGCTTAAATCCCTCGAAGCCACGCTCACAGTCCTTGTCCCATACCCACGGAACCTGTTTCCGTAGTAAGTTATGCAAAGGTGTTAACAAAAAACAAAGATTCTTAATAAATCTCGCGAAAAAATTTATCATACCTAGGAACGACCGTAACTCCGATACATTGGTAGGAGGTTGCATCTCTAAAATGGCGTCAATTTTTTCCGTGTCCGCTCTAATACCCTCCTTCGATACCACGTACCCTAAATATTTTACTCTGTCTACTAGGAAAACACATTTATCCTTTCTTAGTTTCAACCCGTTGTCTGCTAACCGCTTTAAAACAGCCTCGAGAGCCTCTAAATGTTCCGTTCTAGTTCTACCCCCTATAATGACATCGTCAAGGAATCCCTGCAATAGATTTGTCATACTTCGTTGGAAAATACCTACGCTAGACGACAAGCCGTATACTAACCTATTGTAACGAAATAGCCCCTTATGAGTGTTAATGACAGTGAACTTTTTAGAATCGTCCAATTCGATTTGGTTATAAGCATTTGACAAATCAATTTTGCTTAGAAATTGTGCTCCATTCAGACCTACCAAAACGTCATCAATTCTAGGAAGTGGGTAACGATCGACCAGTAACACCAGATTCAAAGTTGACTTGTAATCCGCACAAATCCGTAGCGTACCATCCGCTTTGTTAACCGGAACCAATGGTGAAGCCCAGTCCGAGCAGTCCACGGGTTCATCAACGGGATGCCGGCACGCAGCATCGCGTCGAGCTCGGAGTCTACGCGCTCGCGCAGCGCGTAGGGCAGCGGCCGCGCTCGGTGGAACACGGGCTGAGCCCCCTCGCGAACCCGCAATGTCGCCTTGCCTCCCGTGTACCGTCCCAGCCCACCGCTGAACACTACTTTATACCTGTCGATCAATTTACGAATCTCATTATCGATGTGTATGGCACCTTTGTCTATAAAATTACAATTAAATTTCGGAATATCAATTCGTAATTCAGCTAACCACTGCCTTCCTATTAACGATGTAGTACCACCCTCAATAACAAATAATTCAAGTAGTTTCTGTATGCTACCATATCGTACTACAGGTTTAATTATCCCTAAAAGCTTAATTTTTGATCCATCATAAAATTTTAAAACTGTATTATCCCGTTCAATAGGCAAATGACCAAAATGATTATCATAAACGATTTTGCTTATACATGAGATTGCGGTTCCAGTATCTATTTCCATTTTAATTATAACGTTATCTACCCAGATGGGTAAACTTACCGCCTTATAATTGTTTAATGACAAAAGGTTTAATTCCTCCACGTCCTCATCCTCCTCACTGGTCCCCAAGTCGAAATCACCGAAATGAACTTCCCGCTTCGTCTCTTTGTTTTGCCGGCCACTGTCCGCCTGCGACTTTTGCCCTTCCCGCTCTGGACATACTCGCCGCAAATGACCCTCGCGCTGGCACGTGCTGCACACAAAGTTCCGATAACGGCACCGGCCGTACTCATGGTTTGTAGCCCCACACGCCGCACAGCCGCTCGATCTTGTCGACGCCTTCTGTGCCGTCGTCGCCACTTTTTCCGGCCGAGCACGCCAACTTGCGGACGGTGCCGCCGGTCCCGCTCCGCCACTCCTGCGCCCGCGTCTTTGTCCGATGCGTGCCGCGCTCGGCGTTAGTGCATGAACCGAGCTAGCACTGCTCGCCTCCGTTCCTTCCTTACGCCACTCGACCTCCGCCGCGTCTCTCTCCGCTGCTTCCAAGGAACCTGCCAATTTAACCGCCTCCGTAAATGTTATCGCCTCGTTTTCCGCGAACAGCCGCTGCCGAATGACGTCACTTCTAAGACCACAGATAAATTGATCGCGCAAATTTTCGTTCAAGTTTGCGTTGAACTTGCAATTACGTGACAATTTCTTCAACTCTGCCACATACGCGGCGACATCTTCCGTTGCACCTTGTCTTTTTTGCCGGAACCGGTACCTTTCCGCCAGCGATGATGGTGCCGGCTGTAAATGTTGACGTAACAATTCCCTGGCTTGTGCATATGATAACTCTGAAGGCTTCTTAGGACTGGCTAGATTAACTAGCAATTCATACGCTTCGTCGCCCATGCTCGCGATTAAGGTGGGTAACTTCAATTCTTCCGCGATCTTGTTAGCCGCGTAGTACATCTCGAGCCTATCTGTGTATGAAGACCACAATCCCGACCGCACGTCAAACTCTTTAATCTTCCCGATCGACATTTCCCGTTTCGTATTTGGCCAAATATCAACTACTATAACCACACGTGACACGTTTTATTATCCTCGTCGCCAATGTAATGTTCTGTGCTTGGAGGTGGGGGAGGAGGTGTCACACAACGAAACAACTAATCATTAGCACGGTTTATTGCAGACTGACAAGGCTTACAAATTGTGCCGCTACCCGCTTTGACTTAATAACTATTATAACACTTATATCTAAGTACCTACACTACAGATATGAAAAACAAACCCCATTAGGATTTATACGCTAGTTTTTTATTTTTTAGAGTAAATAAACTGTAAACATGTCAAACCATATATGGTTTCCTATGCGGTAAAGGGTTAAATGGATTTTATACGCACCGAAATGAATTTAATAGGGCAAATATTAGGTCATCCCACTTCCAGTGTCATATTTTTTTATTATTATTATTTTACAAAAACTGACTACTATACTATATAACCTTGTGATACTAATCAATAATCTCCACCACTAATAAACACTCGCTCCCAGACTGCTGGCCAATCTTGAACACCATTTAAAGTACCACATTCATTTAATTCATCAATAATGCTCTTTAGTTTAATATAATAATAATAATAATAATAATAATAATAATTTATTGGCATAAAAATGTGTACAAACAAAGTGAAGCTCTGACTCCTGCGCTAGGTAACAATACCTGTGTTACAGGAGCCAGTGTCTTCTCCCAATCAGTAGGTTCTGGGTTTTATGCAATATACATTGTTTATATTTACTACAGACAAAATTAGTAATTAAAATTTTTGAATAGTGGTTACATTATTAAAGTTAGTTATTAAATTAAATTATTAAATGTGTGATTAAAATAGTTATTAGATACATTACAAAAAAGAGCAGTAAAAATTATGATAACAATTGATTTATTATATTGTCGTTAAACTTGTGTTTGAGTGTGAGTGTGAAGAGTAGAGAGTGTGTTTAATGTGTTGATGTGTGGAGTATGGTGGTGTGTGAATGAAAGTTAATGAGAGGGTGTGTACGTGGGTAATGTGTGATCTTGTTGAAGTTTTGTAATTAGATATATACCTATATTAATATGGATTCTGTTTCACTGTATTCCTGTGTCAGTAGCCATGACTTAGTTTTAGTTTTGGCTTCCCTTATTGTAAGAGGATTAATGTTTAGAGCACTGTTTGTTTTATTATAAATACGACTTGATAAATACATGCGCTGCCTTCTAGCAGCTGCAGTGTAAAATTTAACAGAAGGGCAAATGTTCCTTATAGTACGCTTACCTAAAATTTCCTTGTTCAGTGGTGTGATCAGATGCTGTTTGGTAACTATATGCAAAACATACATTTGCCGTACTGTGAGAACTTGACACTTGGCATACAAAGTTGTGGTGGGGAATCTAAATGGTCTAAACGTCATTACTTTAAGCACAGATCTTTGGGCCCTTTCCAGTCGAATCATGTATGTCTTGCATGCCCCACCCCAGACACCAATGCAAAACCCAATCACTGACTGAACCAAAGCGTAATATACCGTGCGTAGTAGCTCATAATCCGCGACATGTCGAAGTGTCTTAAATACCCATATGAGTTTTCTAATTCTCGAAGTGGTTACCTCTATATGCTGGCGCCAAGTAAACTTTTCGTCAAGTAGTATTCCTAAATACTTAACTGTATTTGATTGAGAAATAGGTAGACATGTACAGGACGCGTTGTTCTGAAAGGCATTACATGCATGTAATTTAACGCATATATTGGCAGGCTTAAGTTTAGAGAATCTAAACTGGATTAGGGTCGATTTTGCAAGGTTCAAGGTTAGTAGGTTAGTTCTTAGCCAGTTGCTCACATTAACCAGCTAACTTATTATTAATATCTAACTGCTTTTTGCTATTGTATCGAGTACCCGACAATTTCCTCTTCACATGGCCAAAACAATTGAAATCACAAGGATTCATATCCGGGGAATATGGTGGCTGAATAATTTCAATCCATCCTTTATCATCAATTAAATTCTGAACTATTTTTGATTTGTGCGGTCTGGCGTTATCATGTAAAATTATAGGACTCGTTATATGATGTTCGTCTGCCCAAATAGGAATATTTTCTTCTAAAAATGACTTATATCGCTCTCCAGTCATAGTTGTATTTTCATCATAAGTTCTCCAAAAAGCAATGCCTCTGACATCCATAGCTACTATTAGTAGTTTTTTTCGTTCATGTAGCTCTGCACGTGGTAAATGTTCAGCTGAAGTGCCCGGTTCCACACAACATCGTGACTGATGTCTTTGACGAGGAGTCTAAAATTCGACCTAAGTTTCATCAAGGCATATGAATCTATTAAGTATATTTTTTTTACGGCGATACCACGATAAATGGCTACGCGCAGTTTCATAACGAAACTCCTTCTGATCCGTGTTCAGAGTGTGGGGCACTCACACTGCACTTTTATTGACCAGACATAAATCCTCCGTGAGTACTCTATGTATAGTGGAATGAGGAATGTTAAGTTGAGTGGAGAGATCACTGACACTGACCCTACGTGACTGACGAAGTGCTTCCTTGATTTTGTCCCTTGCTTCTAATCTAGTCGATGATAATGATCGAGGTGCTCGCGGCTCATCTTCAGCTGTGGTTCTTCCTTGTTTGTACATTTCAAGCCATCGCTGTACGGTTCTTTTATTTAAGGCGTTACGACCAACACACTTTACCAGTAAGTCGTACGCAACTCCGCACAAAACTTTAGAAATAAACGTTGCTCCACTACATTAATAGATTTTTTTAAATCTTCCATTTTAAATCAATGCACGTCTTGACAATACAACACACCAAATTAAACTAACATGATTGTACAAGACAACACATGTATTAATTATTGCATACCATTGCGCAATACATAAATATTGGAAATAAAAAATATGACACTGGAAGTGGGATGACCTAATATTTACATGAGTAATTTAAATGTCCATATGCTTTTGAAAATGTGGAAGTCCCTAAATGTATCTTTGAAGGTATTTAACGCCCGTCTTAAATTAGCAATTTTGTATTGAGTCCAAGGACCGTACGATTAAAATAATAGTGTTCAACTATAGTTGATAACTGACTCTTGCCTCTGCATTTTTAAACATTTTGATGACTTTTTAAAATGTATATTTTTCGAATGTGGCCATGCCAAGGGAATATTATAATTAGGAAAAATTATGATGTAACTACAACGATTACCCATTTTGGTATTTTAATATTTCGTGCGCGAGCATATTTTGATGCGACGATGTTTTTTAACACCCATTTGTTTCATAATTATTTATTATGAATATGAAAAAGAGTCCGTTTAGTAAGGGATGTCTTTGTAATCATTGCCATTTTGATTTAGTTACTTAATATTAGTGTATATAGATGTTGATATGTGCAGCTTAGAATATTAAATATAGATATTTTTTTAGATTTTTCTGAGGGTGAGACTTTCAGAAAATCAAAATAATTATAAAGTTTTTATGAAAAACTCATTTTTAAGTTATAAATTCGTTTTCATTTGAAACTTTCGTGTAATACGTTCGATTTATTTTTTCGCTTTTTAAATAAGGTGTTGGTGCAATACTTAGCATAAAGTGTATTTTGCTATTTTAAGTTCATAAAAAAAAAACTTATTTTTAAATCTTAAATTCTCGCTACCTTTATGCTATGTCTTCGCCTATTTTTCGACAAAGCTGGCAAAAACAGCTTTGTAAAACCAGTCATTCACTGCCGATTTGTAAATTAAGACATTGCTATGAGCAAAACTCTCTTTATTGCAATACTTGTTATTTTTATAAAGAAAATATTCTCAATTAAGTATATTATAGATTTTAGTATTAAAGTTTAGTGCATAGTGTTTATAAATAAAGCTTAGAAATGCCTTAAATTGGTTACATAAATAATGTTAGATGATCGAGAAATCTTAAGGCTTGCCTAATATTTTCGAAATCATTTGTATAAAAAAAAAACTGTAATAAAAATTCAATTTTTAAGCAATAAAAGTTTGCAATACTTTAGGTTCCCATAGTTATGATGAATAGCCTAGAAAGTGTTACTACATTCCATGCAAGTTTCGTCAATATTTACTTTACATCTGTTTTCTTTTATTTAGTAGAGCTAATCATAACTCGTAGCGTCATACAGAGCCAGTGTATGAATCCTGAGGGCCAAACAAAGTATTGTAATTGGCTCTGGCACTTTAGCCACAGATTAAAAAAATGTAACAGCGCCATTCGAGCGATTTTGGAACTAAAAAAACCTATAAAAATAAGCAACGGGCTGGCTACCCAGAAATATACGCTTGTGCTGCGGGTACAGTTTTCTCCATAGCTATCAAACTCATGAAAATAAAAGACGTAAACGAAGATAATTTTGCATAGTTACTAGGTTTTATAATATCAGATGGGCACAAGTACTTCAGTTATAGTTTAGTTAATATGTCAGAGCTCATACTTTAGAATTGAATTATGTTATCAAATGTGCCACACGGATATATAATTAAAATTTGTTTCATTGAGATTTTTATGTGATTGTATTTTCTTCGTGTTTTGCCAATAATTACGGTTATAATAGTGGCATCTATTTATAGTTGTGTAGACTCTTTACTGAACTGATAAATTTAAGAAGTTAGAACGTTAGATTATATTTTTATATTCAGTAAAGTAGCAGATGTGAGTGCGGCAAGTGAATATGATTGTGAGGTCCGAATAATTTTTATATTAAAAATTAGAAGGATCGTAAGAGTGGTATGGCGTCCATGTTTACTGTTATTATTTTATACATAAGTATTATAGTGATATTGTATTCTTCTTTATTTTGTAGAATTATAAAGATTTTTTTTTTTTATATATAGCGCAAAATGAATAAATAAGAATTTGATTTAAACTGTTTTTCTTTTAAATATATTGCCTACCTCCTATAGGTGTCTCCTCTATTCTCTATCTTCAAACTGGATGACTTTAACGGCATTATGAAGTAGGTACCTAAGTCTAAGGAATGCAATCTCGAGTTAAGATTGGTCACTCGAGATCTCTTGCGCTAAGTCTGTAGTCGAGAACGCATTCTAGATTTCGCCCGCAACCTGGGGAGATCATGATTTCGAGTTTTTCGAGATTGAGATTTGGCCTCCTTTTTCATATAGTTAATGCGTTTTTATCAAACACCTATGCTTAAATTTAATGAAAATTACATCTACTTTAGGGAAGTATTGGTGTTCGTTTGATAAATAAAACACCATTCATATATCTAACTGTTAATGATCCACACAACGGATACTTAACGCAAAATAGAACAAGCTGACAAGTAGCAAACACACCTCTATAGATCCATTATTTATTATTTTGAAAGTGGCTTCTCAAGAAGAATTAAAAGAAATATATAGAAATATAAACAACATAATATAGAAACAGGAACACTGGGTGGGGACAGTCCTAGGTCTGAATGAATAATTTTATTACTGTCTTGAAAACTAACAATACTAACCTATTTACTTATAAGCATTATTGTTACTAACATCAAAATACTAACAATATTATGGACCTAGTCTGAAATGAAGTTTTATTATTATTATGCTGCTCCAATAGGTCTAGACAGTGAATGTTGTTTATTTTTTATTTTTGCTGATTTACACTTTGGTTTTTATATCTATTTATATACAGAATGACATGAACATTTACTGTTTAAAGTCTTAATTATTTTAATTATTGTGAATGTGAGGACTATGTGGGTCATTGTTTCCGTTTTAATCATGGTCTGGCAGTTTGAGTGGTGTATGCGGTCTACACAAATGTCCTGTCCTTGGTATTGCTCGTCGAATCGTTGAGCTCCTTAAGTTCTGAGTAGAGCTGCACGGTTACTGACGAATGCGTGCACTGACTGCACAGGTCCACTCAGTGTGGTTCTTTCCTCAAAAGACCACTTCAGACACCAATCTACGTGGTCCTCAAAGATTATATCTGGATTTTTATATAAACAATGACATGGATATTTACTTTGTAAAGTAACTTATTTTTATTATTATTACTGTGAGTGTGAAGACTATGTGGGTCATTTCTTTTTTTCGGTTTTCCTTCTTAGTTAGTTTTAATCATGATCTGGCAGTTTGAGTCATTTATGCGGCCTACCCAAATGCCCTTTCATTGGTATTGTTCGTCGAATCGTAAGGCTCCTCAAGTTCTGAGTTGAGCTGCACGATTTTTGACAAATGCGTGCACTGACTGGACAGGCCCGCTCAATCTGTGTGGTTCTTTACTCAAAAGACCATTTCAGACACCAATCTACATGGTCTTCACATGATCTGACCAAGATTATGTCTGGACTTTAAAAGAGACTGTGACCTCTGAGTTTGTTTCGGCCTTTCTTCTCAGAGTAGTCAGATAGGAAACGCCGACCTCATCTAGTTTAAAAAATATGATTGACATGTAAAAGTGTTTGTACAAACCTACTTACAGAAAATAAATCATTTATCATTTATCATTTATAGGAAAATAGGTTTATTTGTCACAGAAACACGTGCATTCAAAAAGATAACTGACTGAAATAATAAATAAAAATAAAAACAAAATATGTAGATTTATCATCATCATCATCATCATCATCATCGTCAACCCACGGTTGGACATAGACCTCTCCTATTGCACGCCATTCAACTTGACTTTTCGGCAACTGTCATCCAGCTGCTACCCTGCGAAGATAATCGCTCCACCTATCCTAAGGTCGTCCTACCTTACGTTAACACGTCTATCCCAAGGGTCATTGGTTGTACGGTCAATAGACATGGCCCGCCCATTGCCGTGCCGAGAACGAAAGATGCACCAAAACTGGGAATTCCGAGTTTTATAAAAATAAAATACTAAAAACAATCATAATGGTGGGTCCACACGATACAAACTTTTGTTCCGTACAGCCCGTCGATTCTGTTAGAATCTCACCGTAAGAAGTTAGGTAAAGTGAGCTGTCATTCAGTCTACTGCTAGGGTTTGACACTAATCACAGCTCACTTTAAGCTCACGTCACCCGAGTTATCACTGTGGGATTTTTGCAGAATAGCACTACAGATATCAGCAGTGCTATTCTGTAAAAATCTAATCGTGAGAACTTGGGTGAAGTGAACGGGGAGTGAGCTCTGTCATTCCGTAATGGTAGGTATTGACACTATTAAGTGCTCACTTCACTTATGATTTCACGGTGAGATTTTTACAGAATCGACCGGTTGTACAGACTATGAAGTCCGAGTAAATAAAACAAATGTCTGTCTGTACTGCTTTGTTGCACAGACAAAATTCTATAGAAGTCTGTATCGTGTGGACCCACCATTAATCTTGGGTGCGGTCAATCGTAATAAATAGGTATTCCGATTTGTATCATAATAAGTACTTATAACATAGACTTCTGCTATGCACTTATCTCAATAATTAATCAAATATCATTCGAACCGATTTATTTTTATCGCTGTAAAGGGTAAAAGTTGATAGGTTTTGGTTTTAGTATTTTTTCAGTTACAAGTAAAGTACTTACCTCGTTGGCTGCCTCGTTGGCTAGTGATTGCAAGGGCTACTTACTGCTGGGTTCGATTCCCGGGTCGGGCAGTGTTTTTCCATCAGGAATTTCTTAGAAGCAGATTCGTGCATGTTACATGGGACTGAAACATAATTGGCGGAATATCGGTGTACTATAGGTACCTACATCTCTGCCTGCCTAGCACTTCGGGAAATACAAGCATGATTTTATGTTATGATGTTACATTATGTAAAGTACCTATCTACTTCAATTTCTATCTAAAGTCTACTCAAAATGTTTCAAATTTATGTAATTTCAAGTTAAACAAATATCAATTTTATACGTAGACATAACTATTCACTCTCGCCTGCGGCTCGGGTGGATGTAAACGTTTCGGGGTAAAATGGCTTCTTTTATGCACTAGTTGTACAATCTACTATTTTTCACCCGACTGCACAACAATAAAGAAAAGGTTATGTTCTTTTAATAATAATAATAATATTCCACAACTTTCACACAACGCCATCTAGTACCAAACTAAGCAAAGCTTGTGCTATAAGCTTATGCTTCTGCTTGTGCAAACAGGCAGGTGGTCTTCCTGGTGGTATTCCTGTTCCGAAGTTTTCTCCTTCTTTGTGACTGTTTCAATAGCAGCTAATCTTTTCTCATGGGCTCATTCGCTGAATCATAGAGAACAAAGGTAAAAAAGAGCTCATTTATCGGTGCTTTCTCCCTAACCAAAAATGTCAACTGGTGCTTTCTCCCTAACCAAAAATGTCAACTGGTGCTTTCTCCTTAACCAAAAATGTCAACTCTAGACCGTTCAGCGGAGACTAGCCATCGTTCCTGTTTGTCGAAGGTCCAATGCCGGTAGAGCAGACGAGTCCTGACCAAGATTATTTAAGTCTTATCCACGAAAAAAGTTGTTGAGCTTGATGATTTTTCCGAATTACAGTGCTATGAAACGAGCTGTGCTCAGAGTTCCAGGGACCTGAAAAGAAAAGTCTCCAAAAGGCCTTGCCAAAAGTGGAAGAGGCAGTACGTTTACCATGTTTGTTGACGGACTGATGGCCACTACGCGATCATCACTACATCCTTAAGTCCGCGTTTCGGCAAACGTAATGGGGTACGCCGCCCTCCACTTAGGTGGTATACGAGCACAGTCAAGAAAATTGAGTGGACTTGACAGGCTGACTGTCAAAAGGCCAGAAAAGACTACGCATGTCCGTATAGACAACACAAGAAAAAATTTGAAAGCACAGCCAGTTTTTAGGGACGAAAACTGTACCTTACAATTGGTTTGTGTTGTTGCATTTACATTTCAGAGAGGTTACCTACCTAATCAATAAATCCTCATTTCTCAATCCTCCCTATGTGTATTTTCTAAATAATAACTGACCAGCAATGAAAGAAAAAACAAAATCATTCATAATCATGAATTAATTCATGACAGACCTGTTGGTCTAGTGGTCAGTGGCCCTGACTGCTATGCGCAAGGTCGTGGGTTCGATTCCCACCTAGGACAAATGTTTGTGTGATGAGCACGATCATTTGTTCTTTGTCTGGGTGTAATTTATCTATAATATGTATGTATTTAGAAATATATATGTATGTTTATCAGTTTGAAAGTTGTGGAGTATTATATTATTATTATATTATTATAATCAGCTTATCATCTCCTAATAATTTAATTGGATTGATTTAATTATCTTGGGAGTGATTCCAGTATCAGTAATTAAGTAATTATTAAGATAATACGATGAATATATAAGGTTGAGGCTTTTGTTATGATGAAAGAGCAAAATGTGGTCTGCTTTAGTGTTGTTGTCGATTATTGCGTGTGCCGTGGCTGGTCCACCAGTCAGCAGGTCCAGGGACGATATAGAATCGTTCAAGACTTTCCTGGAGAGGTGCAGACGAGGTTTGTGCTAATTTTTGTTTGGATTTAATTTGCCTAGAAGACTGTCGGGTCGAGTGCGAATCGTAGTCGCGGCAAATAGACAATTAATGTTCAATGTATGGAGTACAAACGATATGGAGTACGAACGAATCGAGCGCACAGTGAAATTACACAATATTATTATATTGTGTTATTACATACATACAATCGATATAATTCAACAATATTTGCCATCAACGCGCTAAGTAGAAGAATATTACATAATTTATCGTAAGTTTTCTCGAAATGTATCCCATGGGAACGTACTACCGCAAACGTACTAATAAAAAGTACCCTATGTCATAACCTAGGTCATAATTTACCTGTGTGCCTTCATCGAACTCCTTAATATCTATGCAGAATGAAGAGTAGCCTATGTCCTTCTCCAGGTTCCGTCTACCTATTATAGTTGTATTTTTATCTATTTATATTGCTTCAACGAGCTTTTCATCTGGCTACCCACCAAGGGCGATGTCTTTTAGAAAACCTTACCGGTTTTATAACCAAATTAATCGTGACAATCGCCTCTAAAGCCTCCGAGTAGAACTCATCTGAGGAAGATAGATCCAAAAAAGGAGGAGGTTCTCAATTCGGTTGAATTTTTTTTATGTTTGTTACCTCAGAACTCCTTTTTTTATAAACCGAATTGCAAAATTCTAAATCGGTTCAGTAGTTTGGTTTTTAAATCAAAAAACTCAAGTAAACGAAATTGCGGCATTTGCTGTGTAATGACTTTTCAGTGGTGGCTTAGTGGAATTTTTATGGGATGCATTGTGGCGATAAGTGCCGTATCTTTACATAATTAATCGACTTCTAAAAGGAGGAGGTTCTCAATTCGACTGTATTTTTATTTCTTTTTTAATTGATTTTTTTCCTTTTTTTTTTCTTTTTTTTTTTTGATTGGTGGCTCAGTGAAGTGAGTCCCGTACGGTATATCGAATTACACTTGAACGATATAACTGTCTACAGAAAGCATAGTTCACCGACGAACGGTAATACGAAAAAACTATTAGTCGATACCATTATTTAGCGACAGCACGTTTCGCCGAATAACGCTACATAGAATGAATGGTTGGCCGATACCAAGATTTGCCGATGTCTTGGTTCACCGGAACACGCTTGAACTAAATAATCCTTTACCGATAGCAATTTGCATCGAAAGCACCTTTTCTTACACCGCCGATCCAAAATAATTGTCTTTAGTTTGTCGCTCATACAATTTTTACAGACATCGATTAAATTGCATTAACTGTTATTTCCATGCGTTTATCTTAGTAATTCAATAAAAATAAATGTTAAGAAAATAATAAAACAGCAAATTTGATTATTTTTATAATTAAATAGTAAATAACAAAAATAAAGGTTGCAAACTGCGAATCAATAATAAACAATCAATCTGGAGTACACACAAAAAAATCTGGCCCAGGGACGAAGTTAATTCTGAGCAAAAATCTACCATTGTTAGAGTATATTGTTGTAGATTTTTGCAGAATCGACGGGCAGATATCGGAATAACGCATCCGATATTATCGACCGATAATAACGCGCCTGTGAGCCTTTAAGAGATTGATTGATCAGTTTTTATGCCTGTGCTCATACGGATGCTCCTCACCCACTTTCAACCTCGCGTGGTTGCTGGAGCCCCAGTCCACCCACACATCGAGCTTTCTTTAGTCGGCCTGCCTTCTTTTGCACATTGTTGGCAATTTGGGGGTAGAACTTATTTAAATACCGCTTCACGTGTCACACCTTTTTCAATTAGGTATGTATTCTTTTGTAAGCAACTTAATAATTATAAATCTACTTGTAATTGTATCACGCAATCATTTTAAGATAAGGCCGGGTTTGTTCAGCTGATTGTTGATTTAACGTTAATTATTTCAATTAAACGACATTCCTAAATAGACACTGATAATATGATTTGAAACATGTTCGGAAGGACTTTGTCCGGCCTTGCCGTTTTTCCAGACTTTGCGGCTGAATGGACTTTTTTTTTACAAAATAAAAAAGTTTTTGAGGCACTTCTTCGCAAAAAGTTTAAATAGTTTGATAACTTACATAATAACAGAATTCTCAATAAATTACCTAACCTATTTATTCATTCCAACAGACGATGGCATCCTGCTAGAATCGCGCATGCTCGCCAATCCCAAGGCTTCAGTATGGGAGAACAGCGGCAAGTTCCAGGGTGACATACTCCTCAGTGATGAGCAGGCTGAGATGCTCCTCCAGCAGTACGCTGAAGGCAGGAACGCTTACATCTGGCCCAACACCAAGTGGCCTTTAAACACCATCGTCTACGAATTCAACAATGAATTTAGTAAGTAGATTAAAATAGAAGAATCCCAGTAAAGCCTATTTAATTACCTTTGTCATTCCATCATAAGCTGATGCAACAATAAAAGTTCCATCGTCTAACTAAACAGTGTTTCCGATTACCTTGTTCACAAAATAAACTAAATTTAAGTTCAGTGCATCTTTTCTTTCTATTTCATTAAGAAAAGGACAGAAGATAAATATTAGTTTAGTCCTGTCAAATTAGTCAGCGCCTGACGTAAACTGACGTATTTTTAGTAACCAATTTTTTAATCACGTCTAAACTTATGAAATTTTTTAATACGTCTTAACTTCCTCTTTTTGCTGTGTCCCATTGCCGCACCAATGCTGGTTTGCGGGCGCCTCTACGTCGCTTGTGCAAAAACTATAATGATTTTTGTTCAGAAACTACAGAATTAGATTTATTCTCAGTGTCAGCAAATAGTTTTCGTTCTGCTTTGTTAAAGAAACTTAAGGATTCCGATGTATAGTTATTTGAACAGTCTTGTAGTCTTACTCGCATAGATTGTTCATTAGTAAAGTTATATGAATTGTATATACTGTGGATAACGGTGTGAGTTTCACATTTATATAATATCTTTGTTTATATTATTTGCGCAGATATAATGTGTTACTGTTTGTTTGTCCCAAATAAATAAATAAAAATAAAACTTGTCTATGGAGTATCTTAATTTGACAGGACTAAAATAATATTTATCTTCTGTCCTTTTCTTACTGAAATAGAGAGAAAAAAGATGCACTGAACTTGAATTTAGTTTAGTTTGTTAACAAGGGAATTGGCACCAGTGTTTAGACGATGGAAGTCATTTGTATGCCACAATCAATAATCTATCAATATTAATCTTCAATTTTTATTGTATGCTACAGGTAAGAAACTTGCATCGTGAGTAAATGGGCCTAAATTAATTGATTTGAAATTTAAACTTTCTTATAAACCATGTCGACAAACGTTTAGATTTTAATAAACACGTATACCTGCTATTTTTCCATTTTGGACTTCAGCCTTTACACTTACTTCAGACTTTACACAACTTTAGAACACTATGACTAATGACAAGTGATGTATATTTCCTATAATAAAACCTTACTAATGATATGTATTCCATACTAATTTCCTTCTGCATTATTTCAGCCAGGGCCCAAGTTAACGCCATCGAGGCCGCGATGAGGGAAATCTCCACAAGGACCTGCATCAGATTCCGTCGCCGTGAGGCTAGGGATTTCAACTTCGTCAGGATCACAGTAAGTTCATTACGAGTATTACCTAAATGTCAACATACCCATACATACGTCATCCATCTCTTCCTCCCCTAAAGATACTTCTGATTATGTACTAGGTATTAAAAATCATGAAAAAAGCTTATGTACACCATATAAATTACAGACAATTTAAAGTAAATACTAAATTTAAAAAAAAAACTAACTAACTATATAAATAAATAAAAAACAAAAGGATTTAGGCGTCGAAGTACTCGTCCGCATCGCTGTCATCCGGAAACGTGCCCAGAAGACTGGCAGCATTGCGACGTTGAATGGCAATGCTAATTTTTTGGCCAAAGAACGACCGTCCCCTAAAGATATAACAATTTATTTGGGCTCGGTGTAGCATGTCTGTTTCTTCTATTATATCGCTACCTTGGGGTACAAAGGTAGTAAAAGCTATATACCCTTTATGCCTAAAATCGAAATCAAGTTTTTTTTAAAGAAGAGGAATAGTTTCCTGCATCACCGTTTATTTTTGTTAACGCGATTTGCGAACGTCCCACCTAAATCTAGCTAGACGTTGATAATTTCACAATTGCTCATTTTTAAACTTTTATGATTATGATTGAGCGAAATGTTTTCTGGAAATCGATCAGATAAGGATCAAGGTGCATAATTTGCTTAGTCAGGCGATAAATATAACAATACGTGTAACGTTAAATGCGCAAAACCTCCGACACTCCAACTGATTTTTAATAAAATTAACCTATTTCAGAGAGAAAATAAGTCATTAAAAAAATTGTAAACGTGCTGTTTTAGTTTTACTGGCCATTCTGATCGTTTCTTGCGTCTGCGACGACGCTTTGTCGAGGGAGGAGTCGTCACCGGGCCGCTGCGCCACGCTAACATTGGGTTGCTTGACCTATTAATAAATAGACACGGCAACGTTTTTAATGAAGATTTTTTGAAAAATGTGACGTATATTAAAAAGTGGTTCAACTAATTCTGCTCGTTATACTGATCAAACTATGTATTTTCAGGTTTTGTCAGGTTGTGATCGCAGTGTTTAACGTTACACGTTGTAAAATATTACATTAACCCTTGTTTTGTGTGTCGTCTCAGGTCCTAAATAATTAATTTAGCGCCGTAAAAATACCGATGATATCTTTTTATAATATGGTTTTAAAACTAATTGGTTTGGTATAAACTCACTATCAATGTATTCTAGTTCAGATCTCTCATATGTTCCAAGTTTCCAAGTAGTTATTCACTCCCATTTAATTAATTCATTACATTTCATTAATGCTTTCGTCTTCCTCGATTTAAAAATCACCACCTCTTGTCTAAACCACTTTTCTCTATCAATATTCAGGGTAAATCCGACGGTTGCTACGCCAATGTTGGTTTCTGGAGCACAAGGGGCATCCATACCCTGAACTTGGCTCGCGACACCCCCGGCCGCGGCTGCTTCCACTCCACCGTCATCGTCCACGAATTGCTCCATGTCGTTGGCTTCTTCCACATGCAGTCCACACACAACAGGGACAGCTACGTCCGCATCATGTGGCAGAACATCTGGCCAGGTGAATAAACTTTTTTTGTGTTGTTTTAGTATCCATATGTAGTAAAATCCGAGAGAAGAGATTGTATAGTAATAGACAGTTAAAGACAAATTATTAGGTATCCATTTGAGGGTCAAACTTGCATGAAACTAGCACAGGAGCGTGGATATATTGGCACTATGAGAGAGCAGCGTATCTATGCATATAGCTGCAGGTTAAGTCGGGCTACGGATGAGTATGAAAAAAAATTCTCAAATGCATGCAACTGGCTCTTAGAATCCTACATCTTATATCTTTAAAATAATATATATCTTTAATCCTATATCTTTAAGAACTTATTACAGGTCTACTTTAAGGGGATGCGTTACCTAGCCCGCGAAATTGAAATTTTCTTATATTTTGTCCTATTGATTGATATTTCATGAAATAGTCATTCAATAGGATTATATGAACTTAGAGGGTTGTATTGATGATTTTTATGATTATATTATACTAGCTTTTGCCCGCGGCTTCACTCGCGTTAATTTAGAATTTGACAATCAATTCGGGTTGTGCTCTGCTTGTTGTTTGGCCATTGCACTCATGGACTCAGAACGGAACATTATTTATTTATTTATTTAAACTTTTCGCACACAAAAAAGGTACAAAGGCGGACTTAATGCCTTAGGCATTCTCTACCAGTCAACCAAGTCATTATTCTAGAACGCTCCTAATACAATGTTGTATGTCCTTCTATTTGGCCCTAATACGTACAAATTTTGGGCATTGGACACACGCGAACATGCTACATATAGCTGACCATGGGAAAAACATGGCTTTTCCAAATGCACCCCTGCTAGCTGCAATGTTTGCCCTTGTCTATAATATTATAGTTAGTAGGATGAAAAACCGGTCTATCGACACTCTAGACTCACGAAATGTAAGAGACTTAAATTAAAAAAAAAAACTTTTTAACTCTCGTTTTTAATTAATTCAATCATGACTCGAAAGACACGTGGCGCCATCTATTAACATAATAACGTTATTGTTGTTTTCCTCGGGAACGGAACTTTTTTCGGGTTGAAAGGTACCCTATGTCCGTATCTGTACACCTGACAACGTATATGCAAAATTTTAGGATGATCGGTTCAGTGGTTTAGGCGCGAAAAGGTAACAAACAAACTTACTTTCGAATTTATAATATTAGTTAGGATTATATTATATTATTATATTCTGTAAAGTCATATTTGTGACGCTCGCGAATCATATTTTAATCAACATTCAACATGACACATTCAGGTAAGAAAATTAGAATTTCGCGGGCTTCCCCGTCGCTTCCCCTTAACCTATCAATAACTTGTGAAAGATTACGGAAATGGCCAGGGGCCCTTATTCTCTATGACACAATGAGTGAAACCGCGCGAAATGAACGCGAGATTGGCGGGATTTGCTAATTGAATTGACGTGGTTTCGAGTAAGGAATCGTCATGTGGTCAACGCGAGTTAGAGCCCTGATTTATGAATCAACCTTTATTTATTTATGACCAATGACAAATTGGCTAGGTCGCGTCACATTATAGGTAAAGCAAAAATTTATATGATCTATAAAGATTACGTAGGATTTTCCTGTATTGAGAACGATTTCAAAACATCAAAGGTTTTGAAGCCAAGCCGCAGACAACAATAGTTTATAGAATTATGTTATTGATATTAATGTAGATTATAGGATTTAGATAACCTAGCGGATCGTTTTGAACAGATAACTTGAAATTGTAAGTCTGTGATAACCTTTGCCATATCTTTGTGTGTTTATGGCTATTTTATTTGCAACATAATATATTCATTCAAGACTATACGAGTAGGTTACTGTTAGAAAAAATAAACAAAAAAAAGTTTTCTTTCAAACCTTTTATCACTGGCTTAAGTCAAGTTAAATTACCCGACTTCGTTCGTAGATCTAATCCCAGTAATGGCTGGGAACAGTATGGGCTGATTAGGCGTAAGTATACTTACGTCGTAATTCACAGAGTCAATCTCTATAAAGTCTCGCCTAGCATGGTGCTCCTGAAGTTTCATTTTTATTGTCATCCTCCACAGGCATGGAACACAACTTCGACAAGTACGGAACCAACGTCGTCCACAACATGGGTCTCCCCTATGAATACGCCAGCAACATGCACTACGGCAGATACGGCTTCAGTACCAACGGACAAGCGACCATGTTGCCCATCTTCGTAAGTATCAAACAAACAGCATTTACGGCAAATCTAATAGGCTCTTTTGCGTTAAAAAATTAAGTACTGCCGTGCGATTCTGTAACCATCTCACTGTGAAAACTTGGGTGAAGTGAGCGTGGAGTGAGCTGTCGTTAGGGATTAACACTATTGACACTGCTCACTTCAAGCTCACTTCACTTACGATTTTACGGTGAGATTTTTACAGAATCGACTGGCTATTACGAATATGATCCTACTCGGCTGTTAGGCACATTGCGTTTAAGAAAAAGTTCGTCTTTGTAGAGCGGCCTATGACAGATACAGTGTGACAGTTTTAAAGAACTCATGCATTTACAACTGCCACAGACTGTAGCTACCTATATACCGCTTAGTTTTGTATTCCCTGTAATACTTCCACATGGAAATTGATTTGTGACATGGCTAGGGAACAATCGTCTAATACTAAGTACCTGCATATCATAGCATGAAGCTATGATGTGTATACCTAGTATTTACAAAAATAATTCCAAATAATCGTTTCCTTTAAAGCTATAAGTTCTTTCTTTTAAATTTTCTTCTTCTCCTTCGTTCTGGTGATCACTGATTCACTTCAATGATTCCAGAACTTTCCTGATCTTGATATTCTTTATTTTTCCAGAATGACAACGGTCTCATGGGCCAGCAGCAGTACATTACCGGCTGGGACTGGCTCAGGGCCAACAGACATTACAACTGCCCCGGAGCCTGGAGCACTGAAATCAATGCCGAAGAGCTTTCCAAGGGTGTTTCCTATGAACATGAGTCCGTACCTGAAGAGGATACCATAGTTGAAGATATCCAAGAGGATGTTGCAGAAGATGTAATGGCTCAAGAAGATGTCGTTGCTGAAGATATGCCCCAAGAAGAGGTCGTAGCTGATGCAGTGTCTTTTGTTGAAGATGCTCTCCCAGAGTTCTATGAACAAACGCTATAAACTAAATACCCACTGATAAACTGATTTCCAAATAAAATAAGTAAGAATGATAATTTATTTATTTATTGGCGCACTTGTCCGAAATAGAAGTACCTGTCTATTTTCTATATTGCTAAAAATAAACTAAAAACGGTACACGGCGTATGATTTCATATTTAAATACAGTGATGAAATAATTTAAACCAAGATGTTTTATTTTTACTCACGTGATACTCATATCCTCAAGTGACAACCGAGATGACGACAATAGACACCCCAAATAAATTGGGAAGATAAAACTAAAACTACCATTGTAATATTTTGATGAAATATCCACACATCCGACGAGCTGACAGAAGAAATGAAAGTCAGTCAGTCAGATATCTAGTTACGGGGAAAACAAGTTCAGTTATCTCTATCATAAAACATACAAGTTCATAAAATGGTACCTACTAATATGTTTTCCGCGAAAAATGCTTGTCACACACAAAAGTAATATGATAAAACAAATTGCGACAATTTTATTATACTTGTATGTGTTCCGAGGTGTTCCGGGCGGAAACGTTATAAACCTAAATGGAAAGCTAAGGCCCATCAACCCTCCCATTCAATACCACTTCTGGCATATCAAGCCAAGAGCCTGACTGTCAATACTAAGCTTGTAAACTTATCCATGAGCATGCTAGCTTTTAACACCGCTAGGCAAAAGTATATGCCAGTTAAACTAGGTAGGTACTCAAAAACCTCAAAGCATTTTTTCAAATAAACCAATTAAGTACAGGCATTTTTCAATTGCCAAGGAGTCCATTCCGCAGCGTAGTTGGTAACTATAGAGAAAAACGGGCAAGAAACTCCACGTCTTTCCAATCTACTTTTCTTCAATGTGATCGCTCCAAACTTAAACATTGACTGTTCAGTGTCCGTTTGAATAATGAGACCGTAATTCTATGTTAATAGTCGGAGGTTTGACAAAGATTTCGCTTCTGCCGGTAGATTCTGGAAAAATCTCACTGTGAGAACTTAGGTGAAGTGAGCGGGAAGTGAGCTCTGTCATTCCGTAATGGTAAGGATTGACACTATGAAGTGCTCACTTCACTTATGATTTCATGGTGAGATTTTTACAGAATCGACCGGCTGTTATTGCTTAGTTATTTTGTGAACCGTTTCCGATATGGCGCCATTTGTTTAAACATTTAACTATTTATGTGAGGACAAAAGATGGTACTTTGAGATTCTCCTAATTTTATTGGGCAGTAGATACGAGGCAATTACTGAAATGTATTTAGGTATAAGATTTTATGAGTTTTATGGTACATACAAATGAATTCAACACTTCAATGAATTCAATGAATTCATTAAGTAAATTATGATCAACTTGATCAAAAGCCTTACGTAGATAAAAAATGAAACTATACTTATAGTGTTAAGACAACAGTTTTCTTTACTAGTGTTTCTGCTTTATAGCAACTGGCTGGTTTTCTGCTAGCATTTATTAGTGTGTAAAATGATAAAATAGAATAATGTAGGTTTTTATTGTTAAAATTTTAAAATATTTCCTGGGCATGCAACAACAGCAGGTGCTGTTTTAAAAGTGGGTTTCGTTTTGTTTTCTTATTCGTCAGTTGAAATAAAGCACAACTTTTAAAAGGATAAAGATATATATGTAGGAAATACCTAGTTAGATTAAAAGAAAGCCAACAAAGTAGAATGCGCATTTGATGATAAAATCTGTAAAAAAAAAATATCTGATGACACAATTAATGTTTGTAAATATGTTTATAAACATTTTGACATACTTTCGATCATTAATCAAGATTTGCAGATTAAGTTATTTTTGTTGAATGAAAATAACAACAAAAATGTGATATCACTACAGTCGACTCTCATTAATTCAAACCTGCGATAGTTCGAACCTCTCTATAATTCAAAGTTATGACGAGTTTCCTAAAAAAACTCTTTGTATTTCGAACTAAATCAATACATTTTTATGCACTTAGTAATTCGAGTGAAAGAATCATTGCTACGTAACAAAACGACGCGTTAATTCGAATTCATCGGCGTCAAACACTCGACAATTCAAAGTTGCAGAGAGAAAGAGACAGAAAGATTGTAAAGTACATTTTGAGACAAGCCGGTTGATTCTGTAAAAATCTCACCGTGAAATCATAAGTGAAATGAGTGAAATGAGTGTTAGTCTCTAGCGAATGACAGCTCACTTCACGCTCACTTCATCCAAGCTTTCACGGTGAGATGGTTACAGAATCGCACGGAAGTTCAAGGAAAAATTGGAAATGGAACGACGGGGTGTGATTCTATGTTACCTAAATAACAAACTGGAGGTACCTACCGAAATCTAATAAACAGATAAAAATGGAGCACACACAATAAACACGAATAAACAATAGATTTTATTGCAGATCAAATCCGAGTCACCAACAATTTGAGTTATAAAGTTTACTGATAACATCTGTTTATCTATATAGATGCAGATAATTGTTTGAATAAAAAGCTGGTCTCTGGGTTGTGTGTAGGTTATTGTGACAGGTTCTCGGGAGTCAGAATGTCGCGAATTTGCGTTATTTTTGTGGCGCTTGGTCTGGTCAGTTTGATCACAGCCGGCCCCTCGGTCGTGAGGACCAGGAAGGATATTGAAGATTTCAGACAGTTCTTGGAGGGAATCCGCAATGGTATGTTAATATTAAAATATTTTTGAAGAAAAATTAAAAAAAAAATCAATTATTATTTTATAAACTTATTTTTTACGGTACTTCACTACATAGTATAAAACAAAGTCGCTTCCGTCTGTCTGTCCCTATATATGCTTAGATCTTTAAAACTACGCAACGGATTTTGATGCGGTTTTGTTTAATAGATAGAGTAATTCAAGAGGAAGGTTTATATGTATAATACATGCATAATATAGTAGAGAAACACTGATAATTTTAGAGGTTTCTAATGTGATGTCGTAAATAAACACATTTTTTTGCGTTTACATTGCAAACGCTGGCTGAATCCTACGAGATAGGTCAAAATAATGTACTACAGTATTGTACACTTTAAAAAGGTCTACAAAAATTCACAATGGTATATGTGTATCTCTTAGGGATAACACACAATAACGATTTTGTATCCTATACTTTTTACGAGAAATAATGGCTCTAAAATTATCAGTGTTTCTCTACAAATTCTCTACAAAATCCGTAGCGTAGTTTTCAAGATCCAAACATACATAGAGACAGACAGACAGCGACTACTATGTAGTGATCAGCATTGCACCCGTGCGAAGCCGGGGCGGGTCGCTAGTAAATACTAAATTATGATAAAGTTAGTTGCAGTTTTTCCTAGTCTTCATTCAATAGCTTATACGTTGATAAATTCCTCTTGTTTGCATCAGGCAATGTTGCCTTCCAAATTAGGTCGTAAAAGACCTATATAAAAAATAAAAAAAAATTTTTTGCATGACTTTATGTATTGTGACAGATGTGTCCTTTTGTAAAAAAATTGTTAGCAAGACAACAATAAAAAATAACCAGATAAAAGGAGGTGAATTATCAATCAAGTGTTCGAAAGTGAAGTTGGAATGATAAGGGTGATAAATTTATCCCATCTTGATTAAAATGCTACTCCTACATAATTTTTTGTATAGAAACTGGTATTTTTAAAAGGTACCTAGTATTTCACCTAGTAAAGGACTAAGCAGCTAAGCCAGTCTAAGTAATAATTCAATTCAAAGTTATTATCAGTAGGTTAATTAGCTAATCCATATTCTCTCACTTAGGCAACGGAAACGCTGCGCGATTCCAAGCGAGAAAGAGGACTCTTCCGTTTGCCAATGATGAAGAACTAAGCGGCAAGTACCAGGGAGACATAGTCTTGGACGACGAAGACTATGAGGTGATGCTGCAGGAGTACGCAGTAGGTCGTAGTGCTTACAGCTCGTCTTCAATAGGTCCCTGGCCTGCCAATACCGTCATTTTTGAGTTCGCCGACGGAGAATTTAGTAAGTTTCCGTTGTTTTTTTGGTTCTCAAATAGCTTCTGGGAGTCAACAGACGAAAGAGTTTTTTTTTTTTAAGTGAGCGTAATGAAGAGCAGTATTTGCATGACATTTTCACATTATGACATTATCTGCCAGTTGAATTATAGAGAAACAGGCCGTTATCCTTGTGATTTGTAGGTCAAAATTATCAACAGCAAAGCTGTCTTATGTTCTGACTTTAGCGGAGTCAGAAAATAAGCTTTTCATAAATTTTCTGTAATGTCTGAGGACTAGGAGATATACAATACGATGAAACATAAAATAATAATTTCATCACTATCGACTGTAAGTATTAACAGCCGCACGGGTTGATCGATCAGGTTAAGCTACGCTTGCCGCGGTTGTTCCGTGGATGGGTGACATTCTTCACGTACCAAGACCCCTCCGTGCCTCGGAAAGCACGTTAAGCGGTTGGTCCCGGCTGTTATTCGTGGATCTTTGACAGTCGTTACGGGTAGTCAGTAGCCCGAAAGTCTGACAACCAGTCTTACCAAGGGGTATCGTATTACCCAGTAACTGGGTTGTGGGGTTCAGATAGGCAGTCGCTCCATGTAAAATACTGGTATACAGCTGCATCCGGCTAGACTGGAAGCCGACTCCAACATAGTTGGGAAAAGGCTAGGCAGGTGATGATGATCATCACTATCGACTAGGTATTAGTTTTATTGCCCTTAAAAGTGATGATTAAATAAATACCTTTCCCTGTACTTAGGTAACACGGGCTGGTGTCCGCAACTCCACGTCAATGCGCGTATTTTTCGTATTTTCCCTGTACTTACTCATAGTATAGTAGTTATTCGGTTTATGGTCTAATAAAATATCGCGTATACATAGGATAAGGAAATAGAGCTGTAAAAAAATTGTTAGAACACTATGATTAGATTTTGCTCATTTCACAGAATGTTTAGATTCTTTTGATAAAAGAAATGTAGGTAGAACATGCTATTAGTACCAAATTGAAAAGAGGTGTCTTCAAAAATAGCCTCATTTCAACATCAAGAATAAAAACAAAAGCTGACTGTAACCACAACAAATGTGTCACGAATCTGATTCACTTCGTCAATGAGAACTGCATGTATATCAAAAGGATTCAATGACATTGATCATATCTCCCCAATGTTTAACAAATAAACATATCAAACGATATAGATAAAATCAGAATCGTCATGTTTATAAATGCAATCAAATATTAAAATTTTGATAAAAAGCAATGTGAAAATACTGCACGTGCACGGAACAAAAATCGAGTGCAAGTAGTAGTATTTCTTATTAGAAATAATAAAGAAGGAAATGGTCTAGCTAGACTGCCTGGAAAAAATAAAAGATGGGGTCTCGAATTGTATGATGTAGGCACCTATTTTCCACACGTATGATTGATCGACGAATTTAATTTAGAAAATAATGATTTTTTTAAAGCATATTTGGGAGAGAAGCATTTTCCACTTATCGACTTATGTCGATAAGTGGAAAATGCTCAGATTGTTATCAATCTCATCTGATTCTGATTTAATGTAAAATACCTACAATATATCTCTAATTCAATGTTGGTGCTTGTAGATGACGCACAGAAAGCAGCTATTTGGAAAGCCGCAAGAGACATTGAAGCACATACATGCGTGAAGTTTCGGTACAGGACATCATCGGACAATGTTTATGCAAGACTTACTGTAAGTACATATACAAGACTATTAAAATAACCACAAATTAATATATTATTATACATATTATATTATTATTATTGGAATAAAAAAAATCAATAACATAATCTACTAAATCAAAAGAGCACACGTCAGATATAAACAAGCTTATAATACGGGTTGATCGTGTTTTCGGTGGAACTAAATACTAATAATAAAAATCACATATTTCGTTAAAAATATTGACCTGTATCTTATCAACTCAGGAATACATGATACTTAAGTGAGTCAGCGTGGATTAGTGTTTTTAGATTAACAATCTGATCGGCTATGCGGTTGTCTTGAGTATTACAGATATAATCCCTTATAGTTTCAACCCTATCTTCTATCCCAATATCTAACTCTATTCCATCAAATAATTATTCACGATTCTACAGGGTGAACCAAGCGGCTGTTACGCCAACGTAGGCCACAGGGTCTCCCGTGGTGCCCACCAAATGAACCTGGCCCGCAGCGCCGTCGGCGTCGGCTGCTTCAAACATGCTACAATCGTTCACGAGTTCATGCACATCCTCGGCTTCCTCCACATGCACACGACCTTCAACAGGGACGAGTACGTTAAGATTCATGAGGAGAACATTGCACCTGGTAAGTCGATCAATCAATCTTTATTTGTTTACATAGGCGCATAAAAGGTTTTAAGTACCTATACGTCAATTTGGCTGAAGTCTACTGAACTGATTATTTTTACTTGTTATTTATTTTCTCTGTCTCGAGAATTCAGAAGAATTATACCAGTTAATACAAAGCTTAGATAATGTTATCAATTTTCAGCCTATGGTCTAATATTAATAATAAAAAGTGCAAGTTGCTTTTCTCGTAACATGGGATACCTCTGTCACTTGTGATGCAAATGTTTCGGTTTTATTGTAACGTTCTTCCTCCAATTACCAGGCACTGAACACAATTTCGACTTGTATGGAGCTTCCAGAGTTGACAACTTGGGAATTGAGTATGACTACGTGAGCTGCATGCACTACGGACCTTATTCATTCACCGCTAACGGGGCACCAACTATTGAGGCTCGGAAGGTTTGTATATTTGATACCTGAACTTTGTGTGAAGCTTTTTCAGATATTTGTATTAGTATTTTTATTTTCTTTGAATGAGTTACATTCTGATTGTAAAGTACTACTACTATTTCTTTATCATTGTGTGTACTGCTACTACCGGTTATTTTACATGATTATGTACTACTCCGTACTTCTACTGCTTCAACCATTTCCTCGTGTCGTGTCACCCTGTGGCCAGTTAAAAAAAGGTATGTATTCATATTATGAATGGATTTTGACTTTTCTTCTTATTTATTCTTCAGAGCACCAAGAAGGTCGGTGAAATGGGGCAGCGTGACTACATTACCGATAGTGACTGGCTTCGCATTAACAGATATTACAACTGCCCAGGCGCATGGAACTGAACATTAACTACTACTAGTCAAACTTTTAACCTAACGCTTAAATTGTACGATTTTATATACTGAATAATGTAAATATGAATATTATTTTAATACACGATTTTTGTTTTAATTGCTTGCGTTTTTAATGAATTAACTTAAATTTAAAAAATAATATCTCATCATCATCATCTGCCTAGCCTTTTTCCCAACTACGTTGGGGTCAGCTTCCAGTCTAGTTGGATGCAGCTGAGTACCAGAATTACATGGAGCGACTGCCTATCTGACCTCTACAACCCAGTTACTGGGTAATACGATACCCCACCCCTTGGTAAATTAGTTGTCAGACTTTCGGGCTTCTGAAGTTCTGACAATCCGTAACGACTGTTAGATCCACAAATGACAGCCGGGACCAACGGCTTACCGTGCTTTCCGAGGCACTGAGGCGTCTTGGTATGTAAAGATGGTCACCCATCCTCGGGCCAACCGTGGCAAGTGTAGCATAACCTGATCGATCGACCCGTGCGGCTATTATTACTTAGCCACAAGGCTATCATACCTATGGAACCAAATAAAATAGCCCTATGTGTAATTATTTAAATGTTGAAATAAGTAATCAATTGACTCAATCATTGAGCTTATTAAGTTACTAGCTACTGGAACTGAATAAATAGTTTAAAAAAATATCAGTGCCGCCATCAGTGACGAGTTGAGTAGGAGCAAAAGAAACCCTAAGACCAATAAGATATTATTTACAAAACATACAAGCTGACTTTTTGTAAGTGCTCCCGAGGGGTTTCGGCGACCTACATGTTGTCGAGAACACATGACGATGCGTCTGCGGCTTTGATCTCGACGAATCGTGCGCCCGCGCCGCTCCTACACTGTCGCAGTAAATTTTGTCAGGACAAATTTCGACTCTTTGAAATTGTTGAGATTTAAACGCTACAGGCGCTGATTTAATCAGATTTATTAGGTTTTAACTACAAGAATGAATGAGTGCTGAAGTCAACTATAACGTTGGTGTTTTGATGGGTAAATAAATTGCTTCAGATGGCAGTTATTGCTGCTTGAGCGTTAAACAAACTCTTGTTGTGGCGAATCTCCTTTGTAAGTTTGGTAAAGATTTGAAATGAATCTCAAACATGTTGCTTTAAGTAGGTATATTTTTCTTAATCTTTATCAATAAAAAGATGCAAGGCAATCATAATTATCCAATCTTACGTCTTAGACACATTATATTATTATGTTATATCTTAGACACATTATTAAGATCAAGAAAACTTTGATCAAATGCTAGTTACCAGAGGGGTAACTCTCGTAATTATAAGAACGTTCACAGCTCAATCTGTCAAAAATACTTCTAATTTTCCTACATTTTTGACAAGTTTTTGACATTGATTGTCGCCGAGGTGAGATTGCGAGTAGATTTTGAACGTTTTTAATTAGGTACGAGAATTAGTCTTCAGATAAGTGATCAAATCATAAACTTAATAATGTGTGTAAAAACATTGTTTATTTGCTAGTAAATAAACAATATTTTTACACACATTATTAAGTTAGTGGCCGATATTGACCTATTCAGACATGAAACTGATCACTAAACCTTGACAGGTCACGGTCTGGTGACGCGGCTGTTGACAGCTGTAACGCCGACAGTGGTGCGCAGGAGTTGAAACCGATACCCCGCGATACCGCCAGCGGCGCAGGCGCGGTGGTCGGCTATTTACGAAGTTTCGCGGAAATTCGACGGAACATGCCGAAAGTATTAAGTTACTAGGACGTAGTTACTGCTCTTTTTCGAATTGTATCATGAAATAATCGACCCTTATCTTCATGCTTGTTATTTTCAGTTAAGGCTATTCCAAAGGATTCTGATGATTTTATTTTTCCACCAGCTTTTACCCGCGGCTTCGCTTGCGTTCATTTAGATTTCTAATATAATTCAATCATGATTAGAAAGACACGTGGCGCCATCTATTATTAAAATAACGTTATTGTTGTTTTTCTCGGGAACAGCACTTTTTTTCAGGATGAAAGTTGCCCTATGTCCGTTTCTATACACCTGACAACGTATATGCAAAATTTCAGGATGATCGGTTCAGTGGTTTAGGCGCGAAAAAGTAACAAACAAACTTACTTTCGCATTTATAATATTAGTTAGTAGGATTAATAATTCATAGAAAATACAAAATGTAAGCATTGACACGAATTGAAATTGTGATTCGAATGTAGACATGAAAAAATAAGACGGAGACATGAACTGGCTAAAACTGTTTTTTTTTTTGTATCATGTGTTTGTGTTTTATCTTTAGCAACAACAAAAAAGCAGCCAAGTGTGAGTCAAACTCGCACGCGACTGGTTCTGTATGATCAAACAATATTTTCGATTATTAAGATCGAGCAAAGAACGCTAAAACAAACACGTTTTTTGTATGGACCCTTTAATTTTGAACTTAATTTTATTTTTTAAATTGGTCGTAGTAGCGGCCATAGTACTACACATTCTTTGAATATTTCAAGTGTCCACTTATTACGGTTCGAAAAATACAGCCCTGTGACAGATGAGGGGCCCGCGGCTAAATAATAACAGCCGCACAGGTCGATCGATCAGGTTAAGCTACGCTTGCCGCGGTTGGTCTGTGGATGGGTGACCATCTTTCCATACCGAGACCCCTCCGTGCCTCGGAAAGCAAGTTAAGCCGTTGGTCCCGGCTGTCATTCGTGGATCTTTGACAGTCGTTACGGGTCGTCAGTAGCCCGACAGTCTGACAACCAGTCTTACCCAGTAACTGGGTTGTGGAGGTCAGTCGCTCCATGTAAAATACTGGTATTCATCTGCATCCGGTTAGACTGGAAGCCGACCCCAACATAGTTGGGAAAAGGCTAGGCAGATGATGATGATGATGATAGATGGACGAATGAACGAACGGAACCCTAAAAAACTGTACAGGAGTTGCCAAAAAAGGACATGTCAGTAACGAAGATGACTCAAAATCCCAAGAGAGTGAAACCGGCATCGAACAAACGGTTACACCAAAACTCTCCGAAGAGCTAACACTGACAGGCACTTAGAGAATTCAGTAAAAAAACGATAAAAGTTTGTTCGTAAAAAAGTGTCAAAGTTTAACGATATTATTGACGTAAAAAAGTTAAAAGCCGTCAAAGAACGAACTATTTTTGTACGACTGTTTTTAATTAAGATTATAGTAACGGGCACAAATTACTAATTTCCTGAGGAAATATCTGATTATTTATTATTTTTATCTTGAACATTATTTGTAGGTTTACGAGCACTTCTGCACCGATGACTTAATATATTGTGACAGATTTTATCCAAATAGCCATGAGACTGAAACGAAAACAAAAAAAGCATGCTAACTCTACCTACACAATATGTTCCTTATTTAATTTATCAGATAGGTTCAATTTTATTGCAAAATCCGTTACAATTAAAATAACATTCTAGGATTCAATGAGAACACAATGGGAGTTCCGCTGGGATCAGTTCTAGGCCCATTTTTTTTTTATGTCGAACTTTTTTCATAAAATTTAGTTACGTTTCTCTTTTTGCAGGTGACGTATCATATATATGTAAACTTAAACTTCATTACCTGGTTATTGATGAGGATGACTCGTTATTCGTCACAGCATATTAGGTAATTAATGCAAATAGTAAACTCCTTCCAACTTACCTTGGAATCCTTTCAAATTACCTTAGCTGGAGCTGGTTTTTTCATGTTTAATATTTCTATTGGTTTAGAAATACACTCCCACAATATGAGAAATTAGAACTCATTTTTTTTATAATGGCGCCTACCTCCGTGGTGGCCATCCTTCCGGATGCGCTTGCGCCGCGAATCGCACGACTCGTTAGCATGGAAGCCCATTAATTTAGCGAACACGTCAACACAAGAGTGGTCGGAGATGGGCCGCAACCGATAATTATGTTTCGGTGATAAATTATCATTACATGAAATATTTTTAAGTTTTCAGATGCTGTGTAAGGTATGCGTGTCAGATTTTTTGAAGTAGGTAAGACATGCAATTTCTGATTGTTGGGTTCACTAACTGTGAAGGGTATAGGGTTTTGTCGAGTGGGAATATGAAAAGAAAACTTGTGTGTAAGGTATCTAAGAACAGACTTGCGATGGACTGCAGTGTTAGTAGACTTGTCTCCTCTACACCTCCTCCATCAAAGCATACAAAGAAAGTGGAGATTTTCAAAACAATTCCACACATTCTCAAAATAGCGAACTGTTTTAATTTTTTAGCAAAGCTGCGCCTCTAGTCTTGCTTTCAAATCCGAGCGGTAATCCATCATCAATTACCATTTCTATTTACGTTCAACATTTAATTGTTTTAGTATTTTTCGTGTAAGTGCTAAAATTGTATCGTTAATTAATAGTTGGGACCAACTGTTGCGTGGATGCGACGTGAGTAATGGCTCTACTGATTTGATGTAATTGTCATGCGTGCGCGCAAGGCACTCGCCATATTTTGCTGGAGATTTGGGATGGGACTAAAGTGTTTATGCTCAAGTCTTTGAATATAAATGCTATTGCTATATGTAGTTTAGTGGGATCAATATTTTCTATAACATTAGTTCCTAAAAATCAATTTGCTTATTCCGAGTCTTTAATTGAAGTAGGTTTTGGACTAACACCTAAGTAGAGCATCCATATTAAAACAATTAGCAAATCCCAAACATCATTACGGTAGGTACAACCTACAAAAAAAAAAAGCAACTCCATAACTTTTGGGGAGGTCCCACTTTTTCTCTCATTTTATCCTTCTAACATTCCCATACATGGCCACCATACCGGATGATGTGGTGACAAATGGTTATGTTCACGGGTTATTGAGTCGCCATCCCTTCAGAATGAACACGTACACGTCACGTTAGACCACACCGTGGCCAAATTAATTATTATTGCGTTTTTACTGAGCTTCCACAAATTAACGTCAGGTATGATTTATTAGCGTTGTGAAATTACTATTTTGAACTTGGTTTAATTGGTGCGAAACGAAATAAAGAGGAATTTATTAAAGCTCGGATATACTGTTTTTTTTTTTTATAGTAAATACTAGGTTTTGCCAGCGAATTCGTCCGCGAGAAATTTCTTGGTCCCCCGGCCCAGAGCCCGCGCTATTACTTCGTTTAGGCTTATTAGGACAGACCTAATTAGGAACGTCTACGGTCTACCACATGTCTTCGAAGGCTTAAAATTTCTTATCAAGGTTATCGGTCGGTACATAAAGGTCGCAGGTAGGTACGTACTATTCATCATCATTTCAGCCACTATTAATGGAAGATAAATATTAAATTTGATTGTTTAATTTAAGGTTTCTGGCACTGCTTTGTATAGGTGAGCAATTCAATTAATATTTTTTGGACTAAACAACAATTCTGCGGAACCTGGGGTTATGAAACCCCTGAAATAATGGGGTATAGAGGTGACTCAGTGCGAACGAACCTAATTTTTTAACAAACGTGCGATGAATTAAGCAAAATTTCAATCATTAAATTAATCACTGTCTCATTGGTCACCAGAAGAATGGTGTCAAACTAAGAAAATCTAACAATAATATCGGTGACATTAGAATTTTAAATTAAATTACGTTTCTCTTTAATGTAGATCAGCTATATTATTACTGAAGAACAAGACGAGATTAGTACAGTCTCGTTATGCTCAGGCGCAAACGAGCTGTCTTGCGCCCGAGTCGCGCGCGTTCCCGCCGACAACTGTCATCCCCAATTATGGCCGCCATGACACCTTGGCGCGCTTGCATTTGAATATAGAACGTTTGCTTCAAAGGAATCCAAATTTTAATATTTCGTTTTTGATTTCAAACTGTGTATTCCTTGTAAACAATCAATTAAATACGTCTTCATATTGTGAACATTAAATCAGGTTCAAAGAAATCGTAAACTATCGTCATGAAATTAATAATTTTATTAGGTACTTACGTATTTTCGAAATAAATTAATAAAACATCGCTGTTTCAAATTATCTCGAAAACTAGGAATAGAACACATATTATGTTTATACATAAATACGTACTGATGCTACCTATACGTACTGATGATACCTATATGTACCTCTACTGCTCCCCACTGATTTCTTGCGTAGGTGTTAAGGAGGTGTCATGGAAAGACTCAAGATTGCATCACATTTACGATTACGATCCGAATACACAATAAATACATAATCTCACGCCTTCTTCCCACGAGGGTAGGCCGAAACTACAGAACGCCACATGCTACGATCCTTAGATATCTACACAGTCTATCAGTCTGAATATTTATATCTATTTTAGCAATAGATATCTATAAACATTCGGATCCCTGTTTCCCTACCCAGCTACTACTAATCGCATCAAAGGATATTCCTTTCGTTCTTCTAGGAGTTTTCTACTCTATTAACTTTTAACAAAACTAGCTATATAACAAACATTTCTAGTCTGAATCTAATAGAATACTCTTTATTTTGTACACCATATAAATTACAGACATAAAGGGTGACACAATGGGCGGTCTTATCGCTAAGAGCGATCTTTGAAAGTTTGGATGGCTTAAAAAGGAGAAGGAGAGACAAATACTGTAGGTAGTCTGTGGTGTAGGTACCATTTACATAATGCAATAAATACATACATAAAGTATTTTATGATAATCTAAATAAATGTAAATATACTTACGTATCATAATAAACATGAAACAGGAGCAAAGAATATAGGTAATGATGATGTTTAAGGAGAGGGAAGTGATGCCATGTTAACTTTATCCAATACTTTTTTAAATTAATTGGGGATCTATTCCCATTTACTTACTTACTTACTATATTTGATTGTAGTTTTAGGATCTTACTGTTCGAAATTATATTTTTTTTTAATTTGCCCTCAACTCCATTCTCTTCGACTAAATAATATTCTAAATACTCTATGGCATCTGGCAACGTCTGTGGTGCGTTACGGTATGCTTCAGGCGTTTTTCAACATTTCACACTAATTCGAAGCGACGGGTCGCCGGTTCTATTCCGGGCAGACGGGAAGGTACGGCAGGATGACTACGAACTTACACACGAATTTAGTACAAAGAAATATAAATAATTTGATTAAATTCAATTTATGATTTGATAGAGAATGGTTGGATGACAGGTTTATGTTTCACTAGCTTTTAACCGCGGATTCGTCTGCGTGGAGTTCAGAAATTATCCCACGGGAACGTACTATTATACCGTGATAAAAAATTGTATGCTTTGTGTTAATCCAAGTTATCTGTGCCAAATTTTTATCCAAATCAGTTCTGCCGTTTTTGCGTGATTGACAAACAAAAATCCGAACACACCTGCAAACTTTCACATTTATCTATTATATTAGTAGGACTAGCGACTTAGCGACCCGCCCCTGCTTCGCACGGTTTCATTATTATATAATGTATTATACACGTGAATCTTCCATTTTTTTCTAAAAGTTTTTAAAAGAGCGTCCAAATCGGTTGCGTAGTTTTGAAGAACAAGGCGGTCATATAGACAGACATGAAAAGTGACTTCAATTTATAATATGTAGGTACCTATAAATGCGACATGTCCTCTTGGAAAATTCGGTCTTAGGTACGGTTTCAGGCATACCTACAATTACGAAAAAATACTTTCAAACGAGATTCTGTCCTAGAATTGATAAGTCCCGGTTTTCAGGTCCTCTGAACATTCAGTCCAGTTTTTTCAGGACTACATAATCCAATTAGATCAGTTTGCTATGTAGGCTAGGTATGATCTCCAAAGATTACTGCAAATAAACTTGAAAAAGGCTGTTTTCTTTTAAATAAATTAAAGTTTATTGCCGCAGAACTTTATCAAAAACCATGCCCGACGCGACCCTTTCAGTGGTAGGTATGTCGACTTAACTATGCAGTAGGAACAATATTTTTTTTTTAATCATCCGCCTAGCCTTTTCCCAACATTTTGGGACTGGCTTCCAGTCTAACTGGATGCAGCTGAATACTAGTGTTTTACATGGAGCGACTGCCAATCTAACCTTCACAACTTAGTAACTGAGTCACACGGTACCCATTGATAAGACCATTTGGCTTACTGACTATGCATTAGGAACACTTAGATGTATTCAAAACTAATAACCGTTCAACTTTAGCAAACCACCGCCATTATGTCTATTATCGTTGTCATGTCTAATAGATTGTTTAATGACAAACAGATTGCCACAAATTGATGCCAATAGCGACCACGCCAAGAGACTGTCCACTCCAATCATCGTACCGTGATGATCAGCTTGGCAAGACTGTGATGACACGTGGAGAGTATGATGATGCTATAAAATGAGAATGAACTAGGTATACATAATATATGTACTTAATTGTGATTTGCAGCGAGGTACCTAATTGCGTAACACACCAATAATTGCAATGCCTTTAATTCTGGAAATTCGTCAAAATTCATCGCATTTTTAACAAAAAAAAAAAAAAATCTGTCTGATTTGCAAACCAACAACACCAATAATTGCAATGCCTTTAATTTTGGAAATTTGTCAAAATTCATCGCGTTATTTACGTTGTCGTGCAGACGAATTTTTCAAACATATGAAGCAATGGATTAGAAATTTCCTTCAAAAGCCTTCGAATTGTCAAAGAAAATGCAGCAGCAATGAAAATGATGATGGAAATGCAGGTATTTTTTTATAGTTTTTATTAGAAGTCGAAAACTATGCAGCCTAAAAAAAAAAGAAAACATGTTTGAGAATCTGCAAACAGCGTTCTTTCATATAATACCTACCCCGCGTGCCGTAGTAGCCCGACTTCGAATTTTTAAGACTCCCTTTCAGTACCTGTTGAAAAAAAAATATATACAGCGTGTAACGGAAGGGGGGTATCAACCCTGAAGGAGGTGAATGTGCTCATGAAACTCAACAACTTTCCCCAAAGAACATAGGTCGAAATATGAAAAAAAAATTTGGCCCTCCCTTACAAAACTGACTACCAGCTGATTGATTTACTATGGGAGGGCCAAATTTTTTTTTCATATTTCGACCTATGTTCTTTGGGGAAAGTTGTTGAGTTTCATGAGCACATTCACCTCCTTCAGGGTTTATACCCCCTTTCCGCACACGCTGTATATATGTATTTTTAGTTCTTTCTTATTTGCAAAATAGTTGGGCACACGTCATCTAAAACTATTCCAAATTTCAAGTTATATATTATAACATTAGTAGTTCTTGAGATATCCAGCTGGGACAGACGGACAGACAGACTGAGTCGCACCATAAGGGTTTCTTTTTACCATTTTGGCACGGAACCCTAAAAACTAAACTTCACTGATAGACAACGCACAGACTAACAGCGGGGTCACACTGGGTCTAGAAGCGTGAAATTTTGCACAAAGTTCCCTAAATATGTAACGAAGGTGAGCACACTGAGCACTACGGAAGGATTTTTGAAAATTCATGAATCCCCTATAGGTTAGGTAAATATTGGATGAAAGTTTGTATCAGATGGGAAATCCCATCGGGCACACGGCTCGTTAATAGGGAGTTACCTGCTTTGAATCCCGCAATAGGCATACACTTCATCTGCTTGTACTGGCATTCAATGCCATAGCTTACTTTCTCCTAATAAAAATCGAATATCCACATCCGCACTGCAAGATTTCAACCACATAAACTTATCACATACAATTACTTAAAAACTTAATGTTAATTTTCTCCCGAACGCTATAAATAATACACGTTGACGTGTCAATTATTGCCTGAATCGTTTCCCGCTCAAAATATTTTACTTTTTTTTACTCGCAGGCGGGCCCTAGCAAACCACGCCTCGCGGCCTTTGAAACCAAATTCAAAATTAGAACTTGGTGAAACTCCTACTTCTGACAACCAATACAAAACTAATCTTGAAGCTGTTATTATAAAGTGTTAATTTCCTTTGCCAAACTTATAGGCTGCAGGTTTGTGATTTGAAATCTATGCCAGTGAGCATAGAGACGAAAATCACGTTTTCTTTTTCAATGAATGGGTGTGCTCAGACGGGGGACGTTTTCAGAGTATTTTTTGTACCAACACACATGTTGTTTTTGAGATGAAGTAGCAAAGCAGCCAGATCGCGGCACAGACTCCATTAGTTCGCACATTAGCATGAGTTAGTCGAATTATTTAATTAAATAAAGTAATTCAATAAGAGGGCGAATTAATAACAATTATTCGGTTTGGCCGCGTTCGATCGGCGCCGGAGTGGACGCGCAGGGATTTGATAAAAAGCAAATGTGACAGTGCTTACGAAAAATTCCAGTAAATTAAAATCAAATGAATTCGATTTTTTAAATCGTTTGGTGTGCCAAAATTAGTTGTATAATATGGAGCAAAATAAAGGTAAGTCAATCTTCCTTACCCTAAATTAATGAGCATCGGTCAGTTTATTATATTTCTATTGCTAAAATGTTGCAAACAGTGTCAGTGTTAGTTATGTATGATCGTAAATTAAGAACCTTTGTCTGGGTCTAGGAATAGCGATAGGTGTTAATCATCATCTGCCTAGCCTTTTCCCAATTATGCTGGGGTTGGCTTCCAGTCTAACCGGATGCAGCTGAATACCAGTATTTTACATGGAGCGACTGTCTAAGCGATAGGTGTTAATGGCAGCTAGAAAATGGCTGCAAAATCTATTGTCATTCCCGGGGCTTACAATATTTTAGAGTGAAAATTTGTGTCAAAAACTAAGTACCTATTTAGAATTTTCGCGTCAAAGGAAAATAACATTAGAGACCTTAAAGATAGATTTTCAAAGTGCGTTTTACTTCAAGCCTCAATTTAAAATTTGGCTAGAAGAGCCGTAATCCAAGTAGACATAATTAGGAGCTTTTTCAGAAGCTTCAAAGGCCATTTGTATATTTTTATTATGCACTTCTGGTGGGGAAGTAATTATAATTTAATATCACTTGCAAATTGACATGATGATGACAAATTAAGATACAATTCCTATAATATTATCTTCCTTTGACATGCAAGTAAGATTTTTAATTTAATTTAATTGACATTTCTTCATTCAATTCACATTTCTTCATTTAATTGACATTTATTTAACTTAACTTACTTTTTAATTACTGTTTAATCTCATTTTTGTTTTTTTTTTTAATGATATAATACGAAAATTACCAATATCATTGGTAGAACATAGAGCTTGACTAGGTACAATAATATATAAGTACAACGTGTAACGTTAAATGCGCAAAACCTGAAAATAGTTTGATCAGAATAACGAGCAGAATTAATTGAACCACTTTTTAATATAGGACACATTTTTCAAAAAAAATTCATTAAAAACGTTGCCGTGTCTATTTATTAATAGGTCAAGCAAGCCAATGTCAGCGCGGCGCAGGGGCCCGGTGACGACTCCTCCCTCGATAAAGCGTCGTCACAGACGCAAGAAACGGTCAGAATGGCCAGTAAAACTAAAACAGCACATAAAACCTGAAAATTTTTAATGGCTTATTTTCTCTCTGAAATAGGTCAATTGAATTAAAAATCAGTTGGGGTGTCTGAGGTTTTGCGCATTTAACGTTACACGTTGTATATTTAAGACCTTTTATGTATACCTATGTTCACAAAATAAAGATTGATTGATTAAAATTAGCGCACATAAGTGAGTCATATTGAAACTAAAAATAAATTAAGGAGGTATCCATCCTTCCTATGCTCAGCTCGTTTGCTTTTGAGCCTAGATACGTGGGTAATTCCACTCATAGTGAGTCTGCATCGTATACTTACGTAGGGAGCGCCAAAAATTCCCGGCCTGACATGCTTAAACTTGCTTGAGAGAATCCTAATTGGTACAAGCGAAAAGTAAAAGACATTTAGTGTCTAAACACACTATGCCGAAGTTACGCGACCGAAGTTCAGCGGCTGATTTTACGTTCCGACGTATTCGGCTGATATGACACACCATAAGTGCCGAACTTACGCGGCAGAAATTCAGTTCCGAAACTTTGTGTGTGTATTAAGTGTCTCGAGCGCTGTCTTGGCGTCGTGTCGTGTTATCTACACAGTTGGACAGACCGACGCAAAACAAAGTGATCTTGTTATTACTTTCGAGGTGCGAAACCCGAACTTACGCCCGACCGAAGTTAGGCTGTACGCTATGACGCGACGTAATTTCGGCATAGTGTGTCGTCAATAATTCAAATAGCATTGCAGGCGTAATTGTGCTGAACTTCGGTCGCGTAACTTCGGCATAGTGTGTTTAGACACTTACAAGGAGACGGCAAGGGTGTGGGGTCCTCAAATCGAACGGAGGTTCCGCGTGTAGTTAGTACTCAGTGAGTGTATTCATATACTCAAACCATAGAGCGCACTACTTAGCCATTGCCGAGAAGAAAAATCCTAAAGTTTGAAAAAAAAGATCTTTTTTTTTTTATTAAAATTTAATAACTCGTTATAAACAATTTCTTTTGAACTCTTATACATTATTGAATATTATAAATTATTAAATTCGCGATTAAATAGTGTATAAAAGTGAAAAAAAATGGTTTATAACGAGTTATTACATTTATATATATTTTTTTTTTTTTCAAACTAGGATTTTTTTTCTCGGCAATGGCAAAGTAGTGCGCTCTATGGTTTGAGTATATGAATACACTCACTGAGTACTAACTACACGCGAAACCTCCGTTCGATTTGAGGACCCCACACCCTTGCCGTCTCCTTGTTAGTTGTCACAGACGTAGTTGACGCGTTCGTACGTGTTTTCGTGTGTGTGATTCATCTCTTTTTTTTCTTACTTAGGCCGAGAATTTTTGGCGCTCCCTACGTATGTCCGCTATTTCGTCCGCGTGAAATCTCTTGTTCCCCCGACCCACCCCGTAGCATCGAGCAAAATCGGAAAAACCAAAAAAAAAAGTCGGATAGAATTCTAAGCGATAACGAAGAAATCTTCGTTAACGCTTAGAATTCTTTCCAACTTTTTTTATTTAACTCGGTTCCCAAGAGTTCTAGCGTGACATTATGTAGCCTATAATACTGCCCTCCTTACGAAAAGTGCAATAACTCGGATTTTGGGCCTCTCAAGGTTACCTATATACATATCCTTAATCAGCAAAACAAGTTCTACATTTTCTTCTTGGACAGTTTTACGTATCTATCTATCACGAATCGATAACTTAGTAATCAATAATACTCGTATAGTAATGAAGATACAAACAAATCAAAAATAAAATCTTTAACCGCGTTTTTCTCGAAAGTAGCTTGAACCTATTTATTGCACTTTTCGTAAGGACGGCAGAATAGCCCTCCTCAAAATGTTGCTATCAATTGCAGAAGGATGTAATTATAAATAGATACGGCGACGGGTTTTTTAAAATGCCAAAAATATTTAGGTATCAAATCCACCCACATTTTTATATTTTCTAGAAGAAAAGATAGCTAGTATTACTATGATATTGACTATGTAAAGTGTTAAAGTGGTTTTACACCGGGGAGGCGAGGCGTGGATGGGATGGACGAGAAATGAAATTTTCATGGCAAACTTTCTATCCATGCCCTTGGGCAAGGCGTAGGTAGATATTTTTCGTCACAAATTTCAATTCTCGCCCATACTCGCCATCATTTTTAACTTTGGATGTTCAATGTCAAACAGTAGAGGAATACCCTCCCGAAATTTATACAACATGTAACGTTAAATGCGCAAAACCTGAAAATAGTTTGATCAGAATAACGAGCAGAATTAATTGAACCACTTTTTAATATAGGTCACATTTTTCAAAAAATCTTCATTAAAAACGATGCCGTGTCTATTTATTAATAGGTCAAGCAAGCCAATGTCAGCGCGGCGCAGCGGCCCGGTGACGACTCCTCCCTCGATAAAACAAGATAAGAAGATACTAACAATACTAATCTAATACCTAAGCATCATCATTGTTACTAACACTAAAATACTAACAAAACTATGGATACTTTAGTCCGAAATAAAGTTTTATTATTATTATTATTATTATTATTAAAGCGTCGTCGCAGACGCAAGAAACGATCAGAATGGCCAGTATAACTAAAAGAGCACATAAAACCTTTACAATTTTTTTAATGACTTATTTTCTGAAATAGGTCAATTGAATTAAAAATCACTTGGGGTGTCTGAGGTTTTGCGCATTTAACGTTACACGTTGTATGGAAAAAATATCGACTAGTGCCACCTTAAATGAACTTTTAGAAAAATGTAGCAGCTTTTATTAAAAAGCTTTAGCCATTTATAAGTATATATACCTAGGTAGGTAGTGTACCTACCTTATGAATAATAGATAAGGCAAGTTCAAAGGAGCATGAGCAACAGTTTCCACGTGCTCGCATTGTGAAGTAACCGATAGGGTTGCGCTTGCGCACACGCCGTCTGCACAACAACGATCTACAGAAGTTAGCCGCCGGTGCGTGTGCGATCTGCTTAACAAACGGGCTTTTGTGTGGATCGTCGTTTGTTTTGGTGTTATTTTGATGCGTATCGATATGGGGGGTAGATAAAACAAAATAAATTAAATCATTTGTAGTGTTTATGAAATCAACAAGACGCCGGCGCTGGTCAGAAAATATACATATGTACATAGGTACAGAGCTACACTTTCTTAATATAATTGTTTTTTCCCCAGATATCCAGAACACACGACAGCCCATCACGAAGAACTACGACCCGAAAGCCCAAAACACTGCCAATTACAACGTAAACCCTGGATCCTACCCAGAGAACAACCACAATCTCTTCCAGATGATCAAATGCCACGAGGACAGTCTACTTCGGCTCCATCACTTGACAGCAGGCCGACAGATCAACAGCACTTACGAGCCAAGCTACCAAAACGACTTAACTTGGTACCCAAAAGACCTCCAACGACCGTACATCAAACCTGCCGACTACCTAGCATACGAAGACATGAGACGGAAGTACGAAGACAAGGGCGCGAAAGAGAGAGAGAACCAGAAAGAGTCTGAGGAGGAAAGAGACGTAAAATCTGATGATAGGAAGAAGCCGAGGAGAAACAGGACAACGTTTACTAGTCAGCAGCTGGCGGCTTTGGAGAAGGTGTTCGAGAAGACCCATTATCCTGATGCCTTTGTTAGAGAAGATCTCGCTGCAAGGGTTAACCTGACTGAAGCCAGAGTACAGGTGAGAAATAAAGGATTACCTTGATCATTTATTTAGTGAAAAGTTTTAGTTATTTACCGTTTAATAAACACATATCATCACAACGTCAGTATTTCCCGAAGAGGCAGAAATGTGTCTGCATTGCGATTCTGTAACCTTTTCACCGTGAAAACTTAGGTGAACTGAGCGTGGAGTGAGCTGTCAGTGTCATCCCACCTGATACGGATTGACCAAGAATACATTTACAATCATAATCGAGATTATAATAATATTTTTTATGCTAATTCTATTGATCATCACTACATAGTATAAAACAAAGTCGCTTCCCTGTCTGTCTGTCCCTATATAAGCTTAGATCTTTAAAACTCCGCAACGGATTTTAATGCGGTTTTTTTTAATAGATAGAGTGATTCAAGAGGAAGGTTTATAAGGTTTATAATACATGCATAATATAGTAGAGAAACACTGATAATTTTAGAGGTTTCTAATGTGATGTCGTAAATAAACACATTTTTTTGCGCTTACATTGTAAACGCTGGCTGAACCATTCAAGATAGATCAAAATAATGTACTACAGTATTGTACACCTTAAAAAGTTCTACAAAAAAGTCCGCGATGGTATAGGTCTATCTCTTAGGGATAACCCACAATAACCATTTTTTATCCTTAACTTTTTACGAGAAATAATGGCTTATTTAAGAAGCAATTTTAGGCAATACAACATTAATCCTTATCCAATTAAGTACCTTAAAAACATTGTGCATTTCATATAGATCATTATGGCCCTTTACAGCATGTAATTGAAATGAATATTTTCGAAGATATTACAGATTTAAAATGCGGGCGTTACCGGCCGCAATGGCTCTAAAATTATCAGTGTATCTCTACTATATGTATTATGCATTATTATACATATAAACCTTCCTCTTGAATCGGTCTTATCTATAAAAAAAAACCGCATCAAAATCCGTAGCGTAGTTTTCAAGATCTAAGCATACATAGAGACAGACAGACAGCGGGAAGCGACTTTGTTTTGTACTATGTAGTGATCAGCATTGCACCCGTGCGAAGCCGGGGCGGGTCGCTAGTTTTATATAATTACAAAGCTAGTATTTTAATTGTCAAAACATTACTATTTTGTGGGGTTTTAATCAAGGAAAAAAAGACTTATTCCTTGCAAGGACTAGTTGATATTCTGACCAAGTTTCTGTTTTGCTATTTTGTTTTAAAACCCCACAAAATAGTAATGTTTTGACAACTATGTATAATACTAGTTTTGAAATTATATAATATAACGAATAGAATTAGCATAAACAATATTATTAAAATCTCGATTACGATTGTAAATGTTTGCTTAGTCAATCCCTAGCATCAGTGCGATGACACTGACAGCTCACTCCGCGCAAGTTTTCACGGTGAGATTTTTACAGAATCGACATGCTGTATACAGGGTGAAATTAAATTAGGTAGCGAAACTCCGCAAATGTGATGGGTATCGATATCTAAACATGATCAAACAAAAAATATTAATTATTTAGATGATTTCTTTTGTGGGGTCATCAACCCCAGTTATTGAAGCCACTTAAAATATCAGTTTAAAAGTCAGATTTTTTTTGTTTAATGTACACAGGCGTACAGTATTTCACGTAGAACATGCTGGGTGGACTAAAGTCATTATTAGAGTCTCGGAAAAAGTTAATTATCCGACAATAACAATACCTCCAAACCTCTGATTCTAATAATTGCTTACCCCTAACATTCCACAGAGATGAGTCACTGGTGGTCAAAGTTAAATTGAGTTCATTGTGTAATTATAAGTTCGGGTGGTTGCATTTTAGCGACACTTTCGACAACATCTCATTGTGGCAGCTCGTAATTTTGTGAAAGTTTTAGCAATGGATCTAAATTTTCTAGGAAGATAATTATGTGCAGACGCCAGCACATCAAGGTACCCGAAACTGTCACATTTTCCCAATCAACTTTGAACCTTATGCTTTAGCGATAAAGTTGAAAATCTATTAAAGAAATCTGACAGATTGTAGTAGCTTGATGTGCTGGCGTCTGTACCTTACTTATTTAATGGTTTAAAGTTCGTGAATTAGTTATTTTAAAATATAGGACCGTTTCAATTGTATGCGGATTTTTTTCTTCAACTCTCAACTTTTCATTCATTTCTTTTTTTTTTTTCATTTTTGACATATTATAGCAGCATTAGTGCCATTTATAGAAATGTACATTTTATTCTGCACATTGGACTCTTTCTTTTTTATTTTTTTAACGGAGCGCATACACTCGATCAGTAAAATAGAGTTTTTCAAAGAATGGCTCAAACACGAAAAATATTACCGGTCTTTATGAGTTTGTTTCATCCAAATTTAACATTAGTTATGTAATTGATGAATTCAAAAGGCAAATCAAGATGAAATTGGCCAGTTATTCTTCTAAAATTGGCACCAAGTGGAACTCCGCGAGTAAATCAAAAGAACGTTTCTTGATTATGAATAAAAGCTAGTTGGAAGGCGATGACATTCAATTCCACGTCCACACAATTTTTCTCATACATTAACTGATTCATCTGATGATACGGAAGACGAGTATTAGTTTATACGTATTTTTTTTATTTAATTTTGAATATATTATTATTTTTTAATTAATATTAAAATGCTTAAGTTCTATAGTTACAGCATTTTTTATTTTTTTTTTACTTTGTGTTTTAATTGAATTACTATTATTTATTCATTAAATGACCTAACGAGTACGAATATAAATGCACAAAAATAAAAACAGACTTTTGTCCACCTAGTTTGTTCTAGACGAAACACTGTGAGGAGTGATTAGTAGGTATCGATATCTAAACACGACAAAACAAAATAAAAAAGATTTTTTTCAACTCATACTTCAAGTAAAAAAAAACTACTAGCGCTCGATGACCCCCAAAAACATCAAATCGTTTTTATTTTTATTATTTATCGATACCTATCATTACTTCAGAGTTTTGATTTTGACCCTGTATAGTTCAGGCAACCGCATATCAATGCTAATAAATTCAATTCGAAAGCACCTCAATGTCATAGTAGTAATGGTGATTTTCGTATTGCAAGTGTTACATCTGACGTGCGGTTGACAGATGAGTACACGAATATTTTACTAAGATCATGCAAATCAATTATTTATTTTAAAGTAGTCCGAGCTTAATTTAGAAAAGCGATGATTCATATGGTTCCTTAAATTGTCTCCTCTTTTACCTAGTACCCTAGTACTTATTGATGATTTTATCTTTCAAAATTGGCTCAATCCAAAACATTGTTAAATCGACATTTTTTTTTTCACATTTTGTCATTTTACAACGACAACAATTTCAAGCTTTTAAATGTCGATTTTTTTCATCAGGTATGGTTTCAAAACCGTCGAGCAAAATTTCGAAGAAACGAGAGATCAGCACTGTCGACTCACAGAAGTTCAACCAACCAAAGTTCGCCAGAGCCCATCGCCGTACCTATCGGGATACCACACCAAGATCCTAGGCAGGATTTTGCACGCAACTCCAAAGAACCATGGCTCCATCATTTTCAAGCCAACAACCTGAACTTAAATCTAGGGATCCCTATAGCGAATACAGGGCTGTACCAAAACGATTACTCCCTAATGATGCAGAATGTGGGCAATAGACAATACGTCCCAAATTCCAATAGTCTGATGGGACAAAGTGTGGTAGGCTATGGAAGTACAACTGACAATGGATATGGTTCCTGCGGCCTAATCGGTGGATACAGCGGACCTCTGCAGCCCGCTCATCACAGCTCTTATAATTTAAACTTAAGATTGAGACCTCATGATTTCAGCATAAACAACATAACGTTATGAAATGCCAAATCGTGTGTCTTCTCTGTAAATAATAATTTCTTATTTTGAAAATTAAACCTTGAGTGATGATTGTTATTTTTATATATCTTATACCTTTTTATTTACCTAAAAAAATATCAGAAATAATACAGGATATTTCGTAACGACACACACACACACACATATACAATCTCGCGGTTTTTACCTTTTTTTTACAAGGAGTAAAAAAAGTTTGATAAAAAAAATAACTTCCTTTTTTCGTCTTCGTAATTTAATCATCCTCTTAATAATCTGTATGTGAATTATTCACATACACATTATTAAAAACACGATTGCGATCATTGTTTGCGATTACAGTCGACTCTCGTTAATTCAAACCTGCGATAATTCGAACCTCTCTATAATTCAAACTTATACGAGTATAATTCAAACTTATACGACATACTTATATTACGAGTTCCCTACAAAATCTCTTTATATTTCGAACTAAATCAATACATTTTTATGCACTTTGAAAACATCATTGCTACGTAACAAAACGACGCGTTAATTCGAACTTATCGGCGCAACACTTAATAATTTGAAGTTATATTTATTTTCTCTCAAAAATTTCGAACCATTTGATATTTCAAACATTCGCTAATTCGTAATATTTTAAGAGTCCCTCGAGTTTCGAGAGTCGACTGTATATATTTCTCGACATCTAAGTAAAAGCCCAGATTTCAGATACCAACAAAAAAAAAAGTAGCAAAGATGCGCGGGAACTTTGGATTTATGACATAACTGACATTGTCAAAACTGACATGCCAAACTTGACATTGTGCTTTCAAAGTGCTTGTCAATCATTCAATTTGCAAAAACAAAATGTTAAAAATGGTTTTAGTGATAATTTAGCACATAACACGATGTAGTTATTGATTAATTTAACGAAACTCTTAATTGAAATATGTATAATTAATTTCACAATCGCACAAGACCACCTCTGGGATTTGTTACTCACGATACCTACTTGAAAACAACATCATGTCGTTAAAAACTTTCAGCAAAACTTTATTAATGTTATTATCATTTGTATTTGCTACGCGTGTTACGTACAAATACTTAACTAATAAAAAGAATAAAGAAGAAAAATGTAAGCCTAGAGAAATTCAGGAAGTTATAATGTTTTCCTATGGAACCGATGAAATTAAGAAGAGTAAATATTCTCGCTGTATGATTTCAAAAAGTATGGACAGATTATTGTATTATTTGAACCAGTCTCGTCATAATTTGGATATATGTATGTACGTATGGACTAATATGGATATTACTAACGCTATATTAAAGTTACATTACCGAGGCGTGCAGATACGAGTGATATTAGACGCTGATATGGCGTTTTCTTCTGGGTCCAGTATGAAGAGGTTAGAAAAGCAGCGTATACCGGTTCGTTGGATGAAGTCGACTAATTTGATGCACCACAAATTCTGTTTGGCGGATACATTTAGTGAAAACTCTGTTTTGACACCATTTGTGATGGCGGGCTCATTAAATTGGACTAATCAAGGCTTGTGTGGTAACTTTGAAGACTGCCTTGTGACTTCACAGAAGGAACTAGTAGAACAATACAAAAAAGAGTTTGAGAGACTTTGGATTCTCTTCAAACCAATAGTAGATTAAGTTTAGTTCTGTAAGTTTTAACAGTAAAACTGTTTGACCATTAATTTTTTTATAAGTTAGTAAGTAAGTACTCTTTTTTTTATTTTAATTATTTTTTAACTATGTAGTATATTTCTTAGTTCCATGTAAAAGATAACAAAACAAGCACAACTGTTTTCTTTTCCTTTAATATTCAAGCAGTACAAAATATTATTAATTTCTCTGTGGAACATTTTGTAAAGTTTATAGTAGTTTAAAAAGCATGCATTTATTTTTGTAGTATTAATACTTTATAGTTGACAATAGTTTATTGCAGCAAGTTTTTACGCATTTGGGTGAAAAATGTCATTTAGACTATGCTATAAAATATTGTATGATTTACTTCAACCAAAAGATTTTGGTAGGGGAGCAAGCATATTCAGGGCGAAAAGTTGATAGCTGAGTAGGTGTGGCATGAGGTCATAACACTTTTCTGTACGAGGTTTTATTGTAACTATGAACCTCTGTGCTCGATATCATTACTCGTACTGCCCCTATTTTTAAGGCTATGGACACGAAGTCTGGGTAATTTTCTGAATTAATTAAATAATATAGTATAAGTAATTCTAAAATTTTCCAAAAGGTCCATCAATCCGTCAGATATTTATATATTCACTATCAGGACATATAACACTAATGCACTAATGTAACTTTCGTTTGCATTGAATATCCTTTTAAAAATGGTCCGTTGTTAGATTTCGGGAAAGCCTATAATTTCTTTATCAGATTTGCCTACTAAGCCATTATGGGTTAGACCACACGCGATCATATGAAAATCAATGGTACTGAAGAACACTTCACTAATGGCCCCTTTTTTGGAATCTGAAAGTGGTCTCCTGACCAAGGGGCTCCTATCTGAAACATTTAAATACACCCTACTCAGCTATCAACTTTTCGCCCTGAATATGCTTGCTCAAAAACCCTCTCGGCTCTCCCCTACCATTTGAGCCATGTCTATAAAAATAATGTTCGCTGACATAACTGTGTCAGTACCAAAATGTGAACTACCTACAGTCCAGCCATCGAGAGAATGCATTCATGACACCTGTGAGTTTCATACAAACAGCATTTTGCTAATTTGATCTTTATTGGGTACTAGCACTGACAGGTGTCAGGAACATATTCTTTTGATGACTGGACTGTAAAGGTCATGTTGTGTGTATGTGTAGTATGCTATGTGAAACAATAGTATTATGTGTGGGTAAGCCACAAAGCACATTAATATATTTTTGTAATGTTTTAATGTTATTATATGAATAAAGGAAGCCACCATTCATTAAACTGATGGTTAGGTTTGTCTAACTGAACTGACTTGAAATCACTATAATTATTAAAATACGCTGCTGGGAGAGGCCTATGTCCAGCAGTGGACTGTGATAGGCTGAGTTGATTGATTGATTGATCAAAACACGGAAACATTTCAAAATAAAAAACTGAAACAATTTCGACCCAGTGTCAGAAATTTAAAAGCAAGAGGCGAGTACAGCCCAATGCAATTTTTTTGGTGGCTCGGAACTTGGGGAGAGTCGCTGAACAGCAGCTAATTCATACATCAACAGCAGTGAGGAGTGGGGTACTGCACACTTCAGAGCCGCCATGAAGTACTAAAGACGGTATATTGGTTTGGAATTTATGGAAGTGACGACAAAAAATTTGATAATGGCAGATGTTCATTTAAAACAATGTTTTTAATGCTCATATTTTTTTTATTATTTAGATTAGGTTCTTAAAAGAAGGTTCTATTTTTGTTTGTTGCATGTATGTACCTGTGTCATCGTTAATAAGAATAAATCTATAATAACTTGTGTGTGCGATTTTTGTACTGTCCTGTGGTTTACTAATATATTTGAAATCCAGTATGACCTGTGCCTTTGTTATTAAGCTACCAACGTTTATTTAGTAGTCGATATTGGTCTCATCAAGCCAATTTCTTCCAGGTAGCTTGCCAGCCTGCATAGAGTTTGTAGTGTAAAATACCTAAGTCCAAAAATAATGTCTACTCCATCTAGCCCCCTAACCAGAGTACGCTAATACTTTAGCTTAGCTGGAGTCTTAGGTCTTAAAAGAAAGACTAGCTAAGACAAAAGTACGAGAAGCCATTTAGCCTAAGGTGGCAATCCAAATTAAAATGCTTGAAATAAACTTTTATTTAAAATAAACTTTTTTTTCGTGTGACTAGATACTTATTTCTGAAACGATCGCAAGATGAAAAAAAATGAAAGACCAAAAAATGCAGGTTTATTAAAAACGATCTATCATTGAACGTATTAAAAGAATTTCATCATAGCTATTCATAACTACTCGAAAAGCTTCCGTCGTACCGTATCGAACATCAAATCTAATGTTTTCGTAGGAGTCTTCTAAACGCTGTTCAAAAACCCGAAAAGGAGTCTGCCGAAAACTGTCCCTCAACAGGAACACAGAGGTTGTGTGTTCGAGCCTTCTCAGTTTCCAGTAGAAATTATTTCCTTTTTCCCCTCTGAACTCAGGAAGGGGGTGAAGTGCAGGAGGTACCAACGACTGCTATAGGCCATACGGGCTGAGTCCAGCTTAGCTCAGTCCGAAATTGACAAGTGAAGTGAAATTTCCCCAAAGATTGCAATCTCACGTTATCGAATGTCTGATTGTTAGGTGTATAAATGGCCAAAAGCCGAAAAACGGTTTTTCCCATAGACTTGAATGTAACTGGAGTCTATTTTGACAATGTTCCCATCTACATAGAACAATAGTTATTTTTGCATTCGAGTCAGTATACCCCCTAGTTTATTTCACCGCGAGGTAGCGCTTGTGCGGTAAGGAGCATTTCCCAAACTTGGCAGAGTCCTTTGTCACTTTATCAAATAGACGACCGCTATTCTTCCGACAGTGGACAGCTGTTTGCTGTCGGGGGCAAGGCAAATCAGGTTATCGAAATGTGTAATTTTCGATATGATAGTCTGTCGGATGATTGTGAATAGCTATGGTGATCCATTTTTGACGTTTACGTTTCCGAACGAAGGTATAAATAAACGTCATAGTGATAACATAATAACAGTTGTTTGATAAAACTGATAAGACAACAGTAGATAGGGAAGTTCAAAGTCAAACTTTCTAAACATACGATAGATACTCGGCTACATAAATTCAGAACTGATTTCTTTATAATAATCTGTGAAAATGGTGTCAGGAATAGTTGGAGGAAGGCTAGCCTTAGTAACTGGTAAGTATTTGTAAATCACTTTATTCAACATATCCATTGAAATGAATTGAAAAGAAGATAATTTCATGAAGTAAGCTAGATTAATTACATTTTATGGCAGTGGATAATCAATAATGATGAAAGAAAAACTACCTCAAAACTTTTAACATACTTACAGAAGCTTCTTAAAACATTTGAATGTTGATGATTCTTGTTAGATGCCATAACAGTTTACAGATGAATGTCGACCTTAATTACTCTTAATGTTCTTTGCTTAGCGGTTACACATATTATTAACGGCATTTTTAGACATAAAACTTTTTATTTTTTTTATTTAGTAAATTGACCTCACAAATTGTTGTCGCTCACTGTGAGTACTCCATTAATTTATTACATAGACTGTTAGAAAAATAATGGCCGTAACCCTTTAGTTAGGTATCTATATCAATATATGTAGGGTAGAGTGGTAGCCAATGAACCGCGTGTACCGTATGAACCATAGCAATACCGTCAATACGCGACGTTGCCAGCTCGTGCAAAAAACGTGTCATGACTCGCTTGCCACGTCGTGCAGTTTGATCTAGTCGGCGGTTACTTGTCGCCACAAATGAACGCGTGCGCCGCGATCTTGTATTTTCTCAAGCAAAAACGACGAAAAAAACGTGAGTTTCTTTTTGTAATTACTTTATTATTTTAACTCTTACTAAAATATTAGTGAATTGTATGTGTAGTGTGGGTCCTTGCGCTTGTTTTAGACTGTTTTTTGGAATTATTTCGCAACGGTTATTGGGTAAAACATAACCTAACATTTCCTAAGAGGGGATGGGTACGCGGTGAGCCATTTACCCTGGGTAAGCAATGAACCTTGGTTCATTGCGTACCACATCTAAGTGCTTTGTGTAATGCGTAAAAGGTGTAGGTAACATTGATTGTATAGGTATGGATCTGTCACATACCTATAAGCATGTGGGGAGCATTATTCCAGTCAACCTCTGAGTGTTAATGTGAGCATTACTATTTATTTATTTCAGCATGGGACGAAACACGGTAGGGCGGGAAGCCCGTAAAAAAGGGAATCACACCGGAGAAGCTATCCAAAGAGGAATAGATAAACACTTGTCGGGACTGAGTATCAGAAAAGCAGCCAAAGATTGCAACCTTCCCTATCCAACACTGCGAAGATACATAACAAAATACAGAAACAATCCGTCGTGTAGACTAGAGCCACATTATGATGCAAGTAAAATTTTTAATGGTCAGCAAGAAGACAGCATAAAGGAATATTTATTGGATTGTGCAAATAAATTCTATAGCCTAACTTCTAAAGACTGCCGCAAAATTGCCTACCAAATGGCAGTGGTTAACAAAATTGAAATGCCGCCTTCGTGGAAAGTCCATGAAATGGCAGGCCGAGATTGGATGAGGGGGTTTAGGGCAAGACATCCTGAATTGTCATTGAAAAAACCTGAGGCTTGTAGTATGGCAAGAGCTACAGCATATAATAAAATAAATGTGCAAAAATTTTTCGACAACCTTAAAGAAGTTTTAAGTCGCTCGCCATCTTTTGCTAATGGAAGCCGAATATACAATCTTGACGAAACCTCCACCACAACTGTGCACCGTCCTCATAAAGTGCTGGCAGCTAAAGGACGCAATGTCTGTAAAGTCACAAGTGGGGAACGTGGAATCTTGGTTACAACTTGCTGTATTGTGAATGCGATTGGCCAGGCATTACCTCCAGCTATGGTATTTCCAAGGAAAAACTATAAGGCACATATGCTGTATGGGGCACCCCCAGGGACACTTGGGTTAGCCGCACCAAGCGGTTGGATGAATACAGAATTATTTGTTGAAGTAATGAAGCATTTTATCCAGGTAATTTGCATATTTGTTTGATATTTATATATATAGGTGTGGAATAGACTACTTTATTTTGATTTATACCTATTTGTTTCAGTTCACTTCAGCATCGAGAGATAACCCAGCTTTGCTCATTCTCGATAATCATGAGAGTCATCTGTCTATAGAAGCTCTAGATCTAGCTAAAGCCTCAGGTGTGACTATACTTACACTTCATCCTCATACCACGGCTAAGTTGCAACCTTTGGAATGTTGGACTAAATGGCCCATTCAAGTCTTATTATAATGGGGCAGTAGACTCATGGTTATTACGTAATCCAGGGAAAACTTTAACCATTTATAATGTTGCCGAATGCGTCGGTATAGCATATATAAGAGCTATGACTCCAGTAAATATAACTCAAGCGTTCAAAAAATGTGGTATATTCCCCTTTGATGATCAAATATTTACAGATATTGACTTTTTACCTAGTGAGATAACTAATAGACCAGCAGCAGAAAATGTAATAGATGTTGAGGTAAATTCTGGTAGTAATGAACGTTGTGGGTCACCGTCCATATTGACACCGGCTATTTACGGTGACGATGATGAAACTGACGCAGAAATTGAGAACATTATGGAAGAATGTCCCGATGGCAAACCGTTACGATCCGCTTCATATGCCCGCACGCCATCGACACCTGAGGTTGACATTAAGCCACAAGAAACAGTCTCTCCTGCTATACTTGCTGCTTCCGAAACAAACAATATTTTTCAGCCGCAAGTGATGTCTAGTCCCAAGTCTCGAACTCAAGAGATCGCATCTTTTTCCAAAATCACAACTCAGCCAACTGCATCCACGTCCAGAGTTCAGATTTCATCTAAATTAGAGACTAGCTCTCCTAAAATGTCTGGAGTTCCCAGTAATTTTATTTCACCAAAGATTTTCAGGCCCCTATTGAAGGCAGGACCCCGTAAGAATTACAAGAGAAAAGCAGGAAAGAGCATGATAGCTACAGACACACCAGAGAAAAACGCTTTAGCTGAAAATAAAAAGAACAAAAACCAGAAACGTGCTAAAGTAGTTAAAACAAACCTATTTAAAAGTAGCCATAAGAGAGAACAATCAGATACTTCATCAGACGAGGAAGAGTTTATTTGCAGTGGCTCATCTTCTGGAGGAGACATTTTTTATGAATCTGAAGAGGAAGAAGTCATTTTAAATGATAACTTCCCTCCATTGTCACGGAAGCCCCGACCTGAAGACCACGTAATTGTTGCATTCACTATGAAAAAAACGGAGGTTTATTACGTAGCACAAATTTTGGAAGAATTGGAGGAAGAAGACGGCGATTATTATGTATCTTTTTTCAAATTAAAAAGCAAATTCAATCAGACATTTTCGTTACCTCTGGAACCTGATACAGCAGCTGTGAATACAAAAGACATAAAATACATTTTACCTCCTCCCAATATGAATGGCACGACACGTCGACAAGCCACTTACAAATACCCGATGTCTCTACTTAATTTAAGATATTAATAACGATATTAATCTCTAAGATTTTTGATTTGGATCTTTATATTTTTTGATTTAATTGGTGTTTTCGAAGATATTTTATGTTTTTTTTATGATTGTTATGTTGAAGTTTTTCTAAAGTTGATAAGTTGATCTCGCGTGATATTGATCTCTCGTATACTTCATAAAACTTATTAAAAGTTAATGAATATTATAAATTAAGTTTTAAGACTGATTGCTATGAGCCTAAACCTAATAAATATTGAAACTTTTAACAGTTTTATTTATTTTCAACTTAAAACAAACAATTGTCATCGGTTTATCCATTACTATGATTCATTGTGTACCACCTGGTGCATTCGGTCCCACCCCCCCGGTTCATCGTGTACCCTTAGGAGTACGCTATGAACCATTTCACTTGTTTTAAAAAAACCTGTATTAATCAGGCAATAGCAAATATTTTCCAAAATTTAGAACGCAATGTGGTAGCTTATTAAATAACCTACGTGTTGGGATAAAAATATTTTCTTAGACTGCAATACCAACCGCGCTAGAGCTCATCAAACATTTGGTGGTTCATTGGCTACCACTCTACCCTAAACATATATGTACTGAGATCCAATATTTAACAATAAAATGCAGTAATTTCAACAATATTACACAATAACTGTCATTATTTGGCCATTATTTTTCTAATGCTTTAAAATGATAATAATAAATGGAGTAAGTATAGGAAGGAAAATATTTAGAATTTTTTGGTTAACCTGATGTGTTACAAACACTCAATAGGATGTATTAAAAATGTAAAATCATTCTTGCAATTGAGATCTCACAACTTTAGAAGGAGGTGTGTGTTGTCACATGGGGAGGTAGGTATGCCCCAAAAAACTAACCTACCTTTTCATAGAAGTTTTGTTTTAAATGTAATTATTAATCTTTTAATGTTCTCAGGTGCTGGATCTGGTATAGGCCGTGCAGTATGTCAGGTGCTATCCAGAGAAGGTGCTATTGTCATAGCTGCTGACAAACACTATGATGCGGCTGTAGAAACTATTAAGACACACACTGCCTTAGCTTCAGGGAGAAATGGTATGTATGCAATACAATCATTTAATTCCAACAAGATTATTTTTTTGCCAGTCCTACACTTCGAAAAGAAGCCTCAACAAAACCATACCAACATTGGCTCAAAGATTTGTTTTTCCAACTTTATTATTTTTTTATAGCATTTTTTTAGCGACATTACTTGAAGAAGACTCTAACATCAGATCTGTAACATAGGTTTTTACCTAGTTCAAAAGTCAAGCTCAGAGGTACAGACGCCAGCACATCAAGCTACTACAATCTGTCAGATTTCTTTAATAGATTTTCAACTTTATCGCTCAAGTTCAAAGTTGATTGGGAAAATCTGACAGTTTCGGGTAGCTTGATGTGCTGGCGTCTGTACCTAGCCTAGGTTTCAAATATAATTGTATGATCTGTTTTATGTCATAATACTCCGCCTTGGAGTGTAAATGTGGCGCTGTTCCACAAACAATGGGATACTTAATATCATGCCCTACGTGTCCTGTCAGCTGCACGTTACAGGAACTGATAGACGCTAGTGATTGCGCCAAACACATAGCAGAATTCTGGGCTGAGTCCATATAGAATACCATTGTCCATTGACATGGACACGCTAAGAAGAAGAAAGCATATTACTATCATTAATTATTGGCCAACTGTTTGACCAATAAAATAAAATATATTTCAGATGCGGAACACATGGCTGTCGAACTAGACGTGTCCGACTCAACAGCAGTGAGGAATCTTCTGCAGACCACATTAAAACAGTACAAGGCACCGCCAACGATAGTTGTTAACTCTGCTGGTATCACTAGAGACAACTGGCTATTGAAATTGTCTGAGGAAGATTATGACAGTGTGCTTAATACTAATTTAAAGGTAGGTAATCTTAGGATTTAATCAAATCAAATCAAATCAAAAGTCATTTATTCAAACTAGGCTGAGAATCAGCACTTTTCGAACGTCAAAATTACAAAAGACAGTCCCCCAAAACGCCCGCCCTTCACCACTTCCTAGTGCTTTCGCTGGGAAGAAGAAGTGGCGCAACAAACTCCCCAGCAGCACAGCTGTCTGTTCAGTTAGAAAATATACTTGACTGAATACAATACAAGGTATGCAAAGCAATTAACATTACAAGACACAGAACGCTAAATTAAATTATTTGCCATATGTCAGCTAGCAACGCCAATATACCAAGAAATACAATAAAAAACTATACGTACTCAAGCAAAAATTAATAAATGGAAATTAAATAAAAGCCTCCAGGTATAAAGGGCGTGACCGCTAACATATTTATGCAATGCTGGGTTCAGTTTACATAGCTGTCGCTTGAAGTCATAAATGATAAACTAGGACCATAAGGAAACTAAATAAACAAGTTATTAATAATGATAACAATGATAAAACCATGGTCAGCAAGACGACCAGTCACCACAAGCAGCACCCGTTCACGAGCATAACGCAAAGGTCAGCCATTACCCCCCTCGCCATATTTGAGGGAAGGAGACAACCCGACCCCCGACGCTACCGCAAGCAGTGACATCTAAGGGAGCATGACGAACTTGCTGCCGGTTGCTCAGGTAAGAATAATATGATCAATTGTCGAGGTCACTAGCTAACCACATATTGCAATCAACTCATTAGAAAACATTGCAATGGGTTGATTATGTCAATAATAAAATTAAAATTAAATTAAACTGATTTGACTTATATAGCCCAATAAAAAAACAATTGTATAATGAGCTCATATAACCTATCAGTAATTCTTTGTAAATTAATTCTGGAGAAAGAACATAAACATTGTCTTGAGTTAATCAGGGCGACCAACTATTCTTATCGTTTAAGTAGTCGTTGATAGAATAGTATGCCTTTGAACAAAGGTTAGATTTTACTTGAGCTTTAAATGCATTAAAAGGCAAATCTAGCAAAGAAGAGGGTAGCTTGTTATAAAATGCTATACCAAGACCAACAAATGAGTTATGAACCTTATGAAGCCGGTGAAAGGGAGCACGTAGTTTGTCCTTATTTCTGGTGTTAACATTGTGAATATCACTGTTTTTAGTATACAAGTGTATATTTTGCCTAATATATAAGATGTTGGCAAAGATGAATTGTGATGCAACCGTGAGAATACCAATATCTTTAAAAAAATCTCTTAGAGAAACTCTAGCACCTAGCTGGTAAATTGCTCGAACAGCTCGTTTTTGAAGGACAAATATATTTTGTATATCAGCTGCTTTGCCCCACAGCAGAATACCGTAGGACATAACGCTGTGAAAATAACTAAAATATACTAAACGAGCTGTATCAACGTCAGTGTACTGTCTTACTTTCCTGACGGCGTAGGCAGCCGAACTGAGCCTTCCTGCTAGGCTCGATATATGTGGTCCCCACTGAAGTTTGGCATCTACTGTTATTCCCAGAAAAACTGCCGAACTCACAGTTTCAAGCGCCTCTTTATCTAAGACGATGTTGGGTCCTAGATTTCTAACATTCGGTAAGGCGAACTTTACACATTTCGTTTTCTTGGCATTGAGAACTAGGTTATTTGACGTAAACCAATCCGTAACTATTGAGAGTGCACTGTTTACGTCGTCAAAATCTTGTCTATTCCTATCTACTTTAAAAATAAGAGATGTATCATCAGCAAACAGTACAACGTCACAGATTCCCTTTAAATGGAATGGTAAATCATTAATATACACTAAGAACAAGAATGGACCCAGTATTGAGCCTTGCGGTACACCTAACTGAACTGGTAGCGCGGAAGATTTCACACCATTAACATCTACACATTGGAACCTATTATGTAAATAACAATTTATTACGTTGAGAGCTTCGTTTTGGACACCGTAATGACTTAGTTTACGCAAAAGCGTGTCATGGTGCACGCAATCAAAGGCTTTGGAAAGATCACAGAAAACTCCGATAGCATTTTGCGAGCTCTCCCATGCGTTAAATATGTGTTTCAGCAAAGCAACACCCGCATCTGTAGTCGAACGACCTTTTGTAAAGCCATACTGTTCATTATGAAGGAGGCTATTTAAATTAAAATGTCTTAGCAACTGCTTGAGTATTAATTTTTCAAATATTTTGCTAAATGCAGGTAAGATGGAAATAGGTCTAAAATTACCAACGTCGTTTTTATTACCTGATTTAAATAAAGGTATGACTTTACTACTCTTCATGAGGTCAGGAAAAATTCCTAAATCAACACATTTATTAAAAGTAACAGCTAGATAGGGGGCTACGATGTCTATTATATTACTTAAAAGTTTAATGGAGATGCCCCAGTAGTCACCGGTGTTTTTAGACTTTAGTAGGTTAAAAACATTAACTACATCATGTGGGGTTACATGTTCGAAACTAAATAAACGAATACATTTAGGTACACTACTATGCAAAAGGGTTTCAGCTTTAGACGGGGACGAATTTAAGGAGCGAGTCGTAGTTATAGGTATGTTGGCAAAAAACTCATTAAAAGCTTCAGCTACGTCAGCGGCTTTATTAACTAATTTATTATCTACCATAATCTCAAGTAGTTTTTCTTGTTTAACCGATTTACCAGTTTCATTGTTAATAATTTTCCAAGTCGTTTTTACTTTATTATTAGAATTTTTAATAGCATCGCTTAAAAATTTCGATTTAGCAAAAGCACTAATCTTTTTAAATAATTTTGAATAATTTTTGACATACTCTAGGAAAGGAGTGTCAAACCTGTATTTTTTCAAACCATATAACTCGTATAGTCTCGCTCTACTTTTATAAATACCCGGAGTAGCCCATTGGTTAAAGCCAACGGAGGATCCATTAATATTAATAGTTTTGGTCTTGAAAGTAGATTGGTACTCTTTTTGCACAACATCAAAAAGGGCACCATAAATTTCATTAGGATTCTCGTGTTCTACTATAGATGGTGTAATTCTATGAGCTATATTATTTTTAAACATTTTGCAACGGGCAGCTGTATAAGGCCTGCATTCAATTTTACGCGACTGTTTATGTAATGGCATGGGGAAGCTAGCTAATAAACCACAGTGGTCGGACGTTAAGTCAGTTAAGACTAATTTGTTTTTGGCATCAAAAACACTAAATATATTATCAAGACAGGTTGACGAAGATGCCGTGATTCTAGTAGGTTCAAAAAACAAGTTAATTAAATTATAAGACTTAAACAAATTGAGGAGTCTAATACTTAATGGAGTAACATCTAAAATATTAATATTGAAATCTCCGCATAAAATAATACTTTTGTTACTTGATTTCAACCTATTGAGAGAATCCTCCATTACCGATTCAAAACTAATAAAATCCCCAGAGGGGGGTCGATAAACGCAAATTATAATGTATCGCTCAAGTTCAACACAAGACAACTCTATAGTGCGCTCGATTGAAAGATTAACTAAATCTAAACGTTGCTTACATTTCAACTTGTTTGAAACAAGAACTAAAGAGCCACCGCGAATAGCACTTTTTCTCACAAATGCACTCTGTACGGTAAAGTTATCATCATTGATAAACACTACTTCATGTTCTTTCAACCAGTGTTCAGTCAAACATAACACCTGAACATCATAGTTCTCCATAAATAAACTTAACTCTAGCTCTTTGCCGGACAGACCCTGCATATTTTGATGTACAACATTCAACATATGTGGCTGACCCGTTGTCGCACCTAATAGTTTAAACTACAAGGTGTATCAAAAGTAGTGTTAGTACCACTACTAACAGTAATCGAAGGTACCCTACAGGTACCGGTGTCACTGTGTATGTTGTATGCTAAAAGATTAGCAATTTGTCTCCTACAACTAGGTGGCAAATACATAGTATAATTTGTCAGTTTGTAATCAGTAATAAATTGATTACAATCAAAATATAAAATAGCATCACTGTGATGACATGTCCTATTATAAATTAACATATTTAAATTATAAATGTGCCTATTTTGCTCATCAGACAAATAATGAGAATACGGCAAGGCACAAAAAATAAATTTACAATTATTGGACTCATTGAGATGTAACATCAACTGGACAGATTCAATTATGTCCTTTTTTCGTACAGTTAAACTATCCCCATATAATAATATAATCATTAATATACCCAAAAAATATACCTACTATTGAATATGTTTCGTAAATGCCCTGTGTGCTACTAGATGGTGTGGATCGAATGATCGATTTTCTCACCCGTACGCAAAATACGCGCATTGACGTGGAGTTGCGGACACCAGCCCGTATTACCTATTATGTCCTGTGTGCGGTTTTAATCGTCGGCGTCGTATATCCTTGGAGTGCTCCGGGGTAACATAAATAACCCAGGTTTGCTATGTTTGTAAAAAAACCCCACAAAATAGTAATGTTTTGACACTTAAAAAACTAGTTTTGAAATTATATAAAATGATCAATAGAATTAGCATAAAAATATTTATTAAAATGTCGATTATGATTGTAAATGTATGCTTGATCAATCCCTAGTACGGGGTGGGATGACACTGACAGCTCACTCCACGCTCACTTCACCTAAGTTTTCACAGTGAGATGGTTACAGAATCGCACTGCTGGTTAGATTTTTAAGATGGGGCAGTAAGAGCAGGTACCTTAACTGTTGTAGCTACAGGAAAAAGGTCTTAGGACACTGTCCTTTTTTTTTGACAAATTTTGATCCCCATTCACAGATTTTGAAAAAAAATGAAACTTATTGCCAAAATCCACCCTGTAAACAATTATTATGCAACTAACTATCTATTTACACAAGGTACTAAACAAAATGACTAATAATACAAATAAATAAAAAAAAAGATAGGTACTTAGGCATTGAAGTAATCCTACATTTACTTGTTTTGTTTTATTATTTCAGGGCACTTTTCTAGTCATGCAAACATTTGCAAAGGCGATGACGGAAGCAAGCCTGCCCGGTTCAATTGTAAATATATCTAGTATAGTGGGTAAATATGGAAATATAGGTAAGAAGTATTATTTTACTATTGTAATAATGTATTGTAAGATAATTTTTGTATAAATATCTTAGATAGCTTTGAGTATCAGCTAAGTCATTGATAAGTACTTAAATATATCTCTTGAAACATCATTTAACCCTAGAAAGATAATCTACGTCCGCAAGACGTATCGTGAAATTAACGTTGTAGTTTTTTTATTATTATTTTTATTTAAACAATTATTTCAACCTATTATATAAGGCATGATAATACTTCCTTAGGCTTACTAAAAAAATTTAATTAACTAAGGTACATCTGACAGACGTATGATTATCTTTTACGCTAGTTGCTATATGATTATCTTTCTAGGGTTAAAAGACATTAGTAATGTCCATCTTATAATAAAATTGGATGGAAATTGACTCACTCAACCAATGCCATCCAACATGGTACCTAATGCTGCCAGCCTTTTGGGCACTTATCCCATTGACAGCGATGCGGACGAATTTTTTGATGCCCAATGAGCTCCTGCCTTTTCTTTAATTTTTTAATACACACTTGTTTATATATACAACATTATTTTTTGTATATGGGAAACTCGAAACACGTGTCTAGTATTTTTATGTAAAGAATCTATGTACAGACGCCAGCACATCAAGCTACCCGAAACTGTCAGATTTTCCCAATCAACTTTGAACCTTACGTTTTAGCGATAAAGTTGAAAATCTATTAAAGAAATCTGACAGATTGTAGTAGCTTGATGTGCTGGCGTCTGTACAAAATTTTAAAATTATCATAAAAAATCACGAAGTTATAAGTTTGTTATGTCACCTGATTGTCCGTACAAAAAGTTGGTTACCACATAACACGCGCCGCCGGTCGACCGGCTGTGACCTGTGCTGTGCGCATATGATTGCGGATATGTGCTTAGTGTCGGTCGGTGTCCAACTTACCTTTTTAAAATATTTTTGGGACAAAATATAACATGGTGTAAAAATTACTGGAATCGATTCAGTTAGTTATTCTGAACAAACTATATTCAGGTTTGCAGTATACTAAAAATAATGTTGTATATTTTAGTGTTAGTTTGATTGATATACCTCTCTGCCAAAGTACCCTACATAGTTATTGGTATTACAAATGTACCTAAATACCTACTAGTTTCTCAATTGGGTTTATTTATTTAAGGTCAAACAAATTATGCTAGCAGCAAAGCTGGAGTGATCGCTATGACACAGTCTGCTGCCAAGGAGTTAGGCAAATTCAATATTAGGTAAGTATCATAACTTTAAAATATTACTAGCCTAGCTATTTTGACCCACTGCAAGGCAAATGCCTATTGTCATATAGAGGAGACATGAGCATTGATCGCCATGCTTGCTCAAGACGGGTTGGCGATTTCAGATTTACATTCTTAATGTTCCCACTGCCGGGACACAGGCCTCCTCTCACAAGGAAACCTCGCGAGGTGTCCCTCACCGATTAATTACGGCTTTACTAAAATAATCTACATGAAAAATTATGAGATACGTATTTTTTCTTTTTTGCTAACAAACGTTTTAAAGAAGTGAAAATCACCCTCAAAGTTCATACCCCAAAATGATGGTTTGCAGTTTTCACATATTTCTAATAAAAGTTTTCCAAAATGAATTTACCCATTAAAAAGAGCATAAAAATTATGAAAAATACCTTTATTCCAAGGTCACAAGAAGCTATAAGATAAGATAAGGCCGCCCATTGTATGTTTTGTAGTGTTAATAAAATTGTATTCTTTGTCATGTATTTTCTGGTGTACAATGAAGTATAAGTAAACTCCAGGGTTCCTCACGGTGTTTTCTTTCATCGATGTCATTCAAGAAAAACTTAGAAAGTACCTATGTATAGACGCCAGCACATCAAGCTACTCGAAACTGTTAAATTTTCCCAATCAAGTTTGAACCTTATAGATTAGCGGTAAAGTTGTAAATCTAATAAAGAAATTTGACAGATTGTAGTAGCTTGAGGTGCTGGCGTCTGTACATATTTATGAATTGCAAACGTCACATTGATACTTGCCCGTGTTTGAACCCACAACCTCGTGCATGAGAGGGGAGGATTCACGAAGCCTTCACGTCATCAGAACTTTATTATTTCCATGTTAATAAAACTATCATTTAAATCAGCAAATAATTCCATGATTTTAGGGTAAACGCGATATTACCTGGGTTTATAGAAACTCCCATGGTGAAGACTGTCCCTGAGAAGGTGGTCCAAAGCATGTTGAAGCTGGTGCCTTTGGGGCGACTCGGACATCCTAGTGGTGAGTGTGCATTAACTACAGTGCAAGGATCTTTTGGCGCCTAAATGCGATTGACAGGCGTTGTCGGTAAACATTTTGTGAATTTGTCACAGAAATTGTGTTAAAAAAACAAGATGGCGGCATTAGTTCCGATCATGAAGACTATAGATAAGGAGTCCAAACTCTGTACATTAGAGTTGTGCCAGAAATTTGAAAAAATAACGTTGGCGGGCAGAGTGCGCTGAGGTCGCTAAGTTACCAAGGTAGAGGGGGAAATTCCCGGTATATTTAAATGCATAATTGCTAACTAACTTCACGCGTCTTACATGCCGCTAAATTCACTCGGTACACTACGTAATGCAGCGCGGCTGGTGGCTGGTTTTAGAACTATTACTCTAAGAATTTTTCGGGACAAATTTTCCGTATGCGATGCCCTAGAGTTTGGACTCCTTTTCTCTAGTCTTCATGGTTCCGATATTGGCCACGCCCTCAGAGCTATACTCACCGAACGAGGTACCTACTTAGACAACTGTCAGTCGTGCGACAGCCTTTGAAAATATGTTACTGATTTAAAATCAGGTCCAGCTGAAATCCAGCGTCAGGCACTAGTTGTCTGGCATTTTTGCTGAACTGGGCCTTTTTGGCGCAGGCGTGAGACACACTTTCCTGCTAATTTCTTACATCGGACTTTACACTCTTTTATTTGATTTTTATCTGATGTAGGTATGTCTCTGGTGTATTGTGTGTCTTTTAGTCTCTGCTAAGTAAATGTACTTTCTTTCTTTCGAAATAGTACTAAGACGATAGCAGAACTAAGCTTTTTTTAACAGTACCTATGTCACAAATCAACTTTCGTTTCTGACCATACCAACTTGTATGTACTAATCTGTCATAATATTTCTTTACTTTCAGAATTAGCCGAGGTGATAGCATTCTTGAGCTCTGATAAGAGCTCTTTCATGACGGGAGCGTCAATCGACGTCACTGGCGGTTTCTAAACAGATACATGGCTAATAACATTGCAGATAGCGGCGATACAAACGAGTGATAGCGTAACACATTTACTATGGCAATGCCTTTCATTTTGACAATTCGACAGCATTCATTGCGTTATTTACATTGTCGAGCAGACGAATTTTTCAAACGTATGAAGCAATGGATTAGCGGTTACCTTCAAAATGTTTTGAATTGTGATTGAAAGTGTGTGACGCAATTAGGGTGCAGGTTTATAAATTATAAGTACTTATGGTTCATGGGTTTGAGTAGGTATAACAATGTTGAAGGATTTTTAAGAGATGTTTTTGCATGAATGTTTTCATTTTGAACCTTAAGTTAAGTGGTTCTAAAGTCTAAACTTGATCAATATTACAATACAATTTCCTACCTTTGTCGCTCAAACACTTATCAAACGCAGTTATTTTTAACACATTGAACGCCATGGTGGTCACCGGTGAGCGACAGCAACTATTTTAGTTAATTCTTTGAATAGTAATAAGAAATAATTATTTAGAGTGGGGTTTTTGACTATTATGAACCGTATGAGTCAATAAAATATAACGTGTAAAATTTGCCGAAATCGCGAATCAGCGTCAGCCCATATAGAAAGTTCAATGGTGGTCAGTGGTGGTCACCGGTGACCACCACGGCGTTCAATGTGTTAAGATCAATTTGTCCACTGCCATTTAGCATAACTAGGTAGAGTGCAAAAGACAAGTCTCGTCATACGTTTTGTTATTGCATGAATGCATTAGATTTGTTGTACTCAACTAGGCCCTAATTCACTATGAACACTTAATGATTCCTTACTCCGAAACCACGTCAATTCCTTAGCTAATCACAACATTGCTAATAACGTATTCTCTATGACACAATGACTGAAACCGCGCGAAAAATCGCATAGAACTTGGCCCGTGTAAGTTATGCCCTTATATTGGGATATATTATATCAAACTAGCGACCCGCCCCGGCTTCGCACGGGTGCAATGGAGAAACACTGATAAATTTTAGAGCCATTATTTCTCGTAAAAAGTATAGGATAAAAAATGTTTATTGTGGGTTATCCCTAAGAGATAGACATATACCATCGCGGACTTTTTTGTAGACCTTTTTAAGGTGTACAATACTGTAGTACATTATTTTGATCTATCTCGACGGGTTCAGCCAGCGTTTACAATGTAAGCGCAAAAAAATGTGTTTATTTACGACATCACATTAGAAACCTCTAAAATTATCAGTGTTTCTCTACTATATTATGCATGTATTATACATATAAACCTTCCTCTTGAATCACTCTATCTATTAAAAAAAACCGCACCAAAATCCGTTGCGGAGTTTTAAAGATCTAAGCATATATAGGGACAGACAGACAGGGAAGCGACTTTGTTTTATACTATGTAGTGATCTACAACTTTTCAGGTAACAGGGTACAGACGCCAGCACACCAAGCTACTACAATCTGTCAGATTTCTTTTATAGATTTTCAACTTTATCGCTAAATCATAAGGTTCAAAGTTGATTGGGAAAATCTGACAGTTTCGGGTAGCTTGATGTGCTGTCGTCTGTACAATACTAGTTTAAATGTAGTCTCCTCTAGTCCTTAGCTCAATTTTGTTGCGCAGTGCATAATATTTTAAAACTTTTACATTTTAATGATGGTCACAAAACGATTTTTTAAAGTTTTGATGTTCTCTCGTTATGGTGCTATTCTGATCTATACGGCTACAAAGTGTCTTCTACACCTGTGATATTTTCATTACATAATATATTATACTACATATCTACCTACCTATTTAACTTCGAATTTTAATATACTTATTATCAAAGATACTTAAATTGGAATAAAGGGATGAATGATGTTTAAGGTGTTTTATTCAACACTGAAATGAAATGATTTCATTTCATTTTGGTTGTTACCATTTAGACATAGCCCCTTCCACCCCCCCCCCCCCCCCCCCCAAATTTTGCGGCGGCGGCGTGCTGTTGAATTTATTTCGGCGGCGGCATGACAGAGTATGAAGAAAGAAGGTCTAAAAAAAATATTACAGAATGCCATTATAAAATAACTCGCTTTATTAATGAAAAACAAAATAAGTTCAACATTCCTTGAAGTATTTTTTTTTTAAATATTAGGTACCTATAGTTTTTGCATTCCTTGTAGTTGTCATGGATGAAAATGATTTTAATTACCCTATGTGGCATCATAAAGCACGGTTACAGAAAGTTTACTCACACTAGTATTTATTAAACGTGTCATTTTGAAACTAAATGCTGTAAAAAAAATGACACGTATGGAGCGAAACAACGCCGAGCGGTAAATGGCGGCGGCGCGCTCTGCAACGAGGCGGAACGCCCATGTCTATTACCATTATACTCATTGTTTTTAGGGTTTCATACCCAAATGGTGCAAACGGCACCCTATTACTAACCCTCCGCTGTCTGTATCTCAAGAACCGTAAATAATAAAAATAAAATAAAGTTAAAAATTAAACGTAACGCAACGTATTTTTGCATTCAAATATTTCGATGTGTAAGTTTCGTAGGACAGTGCGCGTCTATATACCTTTTCTACACATCCTTTATTTAGGAAAAAACAATAGTCACAAAATGCATTAGGTTGTGTAATGAAAATAAACTTACCGTAGCCTTTATTTGCTAGTTTCCATTGCGGTCTCAGGGACCGATGGTAGGTGGTTACGGGTTCATTTTTAACTTTATTTTATTTATACAACGTGTAACGTTAATTGCGCAAAACCTCAGACACCCCAACTGATTTTTAATTCAATGGACCTATTTCAGAGAGAAAATAAATCATTAAACAAATTGTAGAGGTCTTATGTGCTGTTTTAGTTTTACTGGCAATTCTGATCGTTTCTTGCGTCTGCGACGACGCTCTATCGAATGAGGAGTCGTCATCGGGCCGCTGCGCCGCGATGGCTTGACCTATTAATACATTGTCACGTAATACACGTTGCTTCTATTCTAAATCTTCATTAACCTTTTGAACGCCAATCACTTGTGTAATACGAACTTGTATACAAGTGATTGGCGTTCAAAAGGTTAATGACGATTTTTTGAAAAATGTGAAAAATGTGATTTTTTTAAAAAGTGGTTCAATGGATTCTGCTCGTTATTCTGATCAAACTATTTTCAGGTTTTGCGCATTTAACGTTACACGTTGTATACACATTTATATAACATACCAGAAACATGTTTTTTGCCTTGTGGTACGGAACTCCTTCCTGTGCGAGTCCGACTCGCACTTGGCCGCTTTTTACTTGTAATGTTAGTCTTGTTCATTCCTTGGCTTAAATATTAATCACCTAATCTAACTATTGTCATCAAAAGTAAAAAAAAAAACAAATAAAATTCAATACTTATTATTTACAACCTATTTATTTACTATGCCTTCTTAGATTTTAACTTATTCTTCTTCAACTCAGCTTTATTCTTCTGCCTCTTGTCCCTCATGAAGGTTCTGTACTCAGTCCTTCTCTTCTCATCTACAATTTCTTTGTACTTCTTCTTATTGTACTTCTGGAATTCTGCATCTGCCAGAAGTTCATCAACCATGGTCCTCTTCCTTTGCTTTTTAGTCAGTCTCTCGTTTACATGATCTAGTGTAGAATCCATGATGCGACCAACCTGAAAGACATGTTTTATGAGCTTGATGATTTTACAACAAAAAAATGTTTATGCCCAAGGAAAAAAGGCTTATTTTTGTAAAACTTATTTTTTTTAATAGATCAATTATTTTAATTTCAATAGCCAAGTTTTTAACAGCATTTAGTTTGTACACTCAATAATGAACAAACAAAAAGGAACAATAATAAAATAAGAATAAATAAATAAATAATAATAATAAATCTTCTTAGATTTTGCATTGCAGGTGCAGGATAATCTTCTTCATAAATGTCTGTATTTGGTTAGATCATTCAACAATATGAAGCTGGATCTCAGAAAATAATCTTTTCTGTTGCAATTCTTTTACTTGCTGGAAAGATCTGATAAACAACTGCTTACCTGAAAGTACTTAGGCAACACTTCCATGTCATTCTTCTTGTAGAAATGTTTGGGGTCCAGAGCTGATCTCATCTTCAGCACTTGTAGGTCATTCTTCAGCTCCTCCGTGACCTCTGGTGCTGGCAGGTTGAACCAGCCAGGGCCCTTGGTCTTCTCTCGTTCTTTCTGTAATGTTTTAAACCAATTTGCGTGAAAATACTGAGATACGAGCTTCGGAGATAAATAAACATTTAGATAATCTGCTGTAGAATCAAATGTTAGCTGTTATGAAGTGATTGTAACAGAGTACTTTTTGTAATCTATTTTTTTGTGCCTAGATCTGGTCTAACCTTCCCAGTTTTATTAGAATAATAGAATAGAATAGAATAATCATTTATTTGCACAGAAGGTAGGTACAATATACAGATGTTATAATATTAGGGGAGCCATATACTTTCTACCTTAACTAAGGCATGCAAAAAGTAATATAAAAAGTATTTATTATAATTTGTAAGTATTACTCTGCTGCAAGTTATTATGCTCTTCAAAAAATGATGTTTCTTTTTCTTATAGAACTTATTTATTTGTAAGAATGTAGTTTTACATAATATGGTGTTAGTATTTTTTAAAGTTCACCTTAAATAAATGCTTTTTCATGTTTTTTTTTTCATACACAACCATAACATATGGTGTACATTCAAATGTCATTCTTAGTAAATTAATTTTAAGATTTGTGATTTACAATAAGTTCAATATTAATTAAGATTATTATAATTATATTGTTGTTACTTTAAAATCAATGTCAAAATTAAGTACATATAATCTTGGATTTTTACAATATTCCATAATTCACCAATCTCTTATAAGCAGTGATCGGAGTAGGTAGATTGAAATGGGATCATTGATCCGAAACATATATATTAATATGGACTTTCCTCCGTAATTTCGGAATTGGTTGATTATTAACAAAAAAAAAAAAACCGGAACTTAGGTGGGAATTGTGTTAAAATGAGCAATATTATATTCTTTATATTATTTTTTTTAACAGCACAGTCACGATTTGACACAACCCAGCGACCAATCAGAACAAAGGATCATGGGTGGTGCACTAACCGGTTATCAAAAGAATGCGTACACCCACCAACGACATGCCAGGTAGCTCACTCATTTACTTCGGTTCGTAGAGTGCGCTTCTTTGTTTGTTACTGTGTTGTTAAAATGTTACTTGCCCTCGCTTCTGTACATACTGACTTCTGGAATCTGCTCAAAAATTGTTTTTATTATTCAAATAAATAATAAATGAATTTAGTTTTGATACCTACCTTTAAATTTTGAATTGAGTAGTAATAATATCACTACCAACATTAACAATATTTAATCGGATCCGGAAATACCGGAATTGCTTACCGGGAAAATAGCTTATCTATGTTATTCTTTCTGTGGGCATTTATGATACAAGTACCAAAAATCAATCTACCTACTCCGATCACTGCTTATAAGCAATTATCCAATAACCAACTTGTAAGCTTTTTCTTGAACGTGGGGATGGGAAGCTCCTTAAATGAGTTAGGTAACTTGTTATATATCTGAATGGCATTAACATATACATTCATCCTAAATATTTGTATTCTACATTGAAGTACCTTTAATTTCATTTTCAAGGCTTTTATGGCTCACTTCTGATTGCATGTGAAAATAGTGCAGATTTTGCTTTACTATTGAGTTCTTTAATGCGCTTGATTTTTTATATCATTTGTTCAAAAATAGTTCAAAATAACTTACCCTCCTCATTGCTTTCAGTTTATTCTTGCTAACGTCATAACTAGGCATTTCATGCTCCTTCTCAAACCCAGGCTTCAGCACACTATTCTTCATCTCCTTCTCAACATCTACACCACCAATGTTTGACTTTAATTTACCTGTCTCTAAATCCAGCTGATCAAAATGAAACAACCTCTTTTTCTCTTCTTTTTTTAGTATGATGGACTGTGACCATCCCATTTCTTGGAAGAACTCATCAAATAAACTGTCAATCTTTAAGTTATTCAGCTTTGCGTTTACTTCTTCTTCTGCAGACAACTTCGTGTCTAGTTCTTGTTGCTTTTTGTCAAATAATTCAAGAATTGCTGCTTGTCTGTCTTCTTTGTCTGTGGAATATAAAATTATGCAAGTTTAGAATAAAATTATAAGTTTATTGGCTTCTTCTTAGTGTGTTGATAGCAATATAAATGGCGAGTCCATTTAGATTGCCATTGACAAAGTACGCCCAGAATTCGGCTACGTGTTTGGGGCCATTATTGGAGTTCATCAGTTCTTGTAACTGCTGACAGGACATGATATTAAGTACATTGGGTAATAAAATATTGTAGGCCAAACCACTTATTCCTGGAAGTGTTCAAAGTGGTGATGTATACATAAGGTTATATTAAATAAATTAGTAAAAGAAACAATCTTTTAGGTGTATTTTTTATGTCCAAAAGGATATTAGTCGTAAATAGACTATCATTTGGTGTAATTTGGATGCAGTTAGAAGATATTTTATTTATAAAACCAAGGTGGCAAATCAGATAAATGTCACGTTTCAGCGAAAAGAAAGAATTTTAGAGAAAACATTTGAATTTTAAGGTACTAACCTATAAAATAAGGTTTCTCGGCATCATCAATTAATTCAGTCCTTATTTGGAGATCCTCATCTCCAACAGTATCGACAATGAAATCCATTTTGATTATATTGATTTAATTAATCATTGAAACTTAAAAAAATCACACGTTTTGTAAACAGCAATCTACGCGTGGTTTTGACACTTGATTTGATTGACGTTTTTGAGTTTGAATTTTGACGTTATCCATAAATGTTGCCAATTCGCAAATGCAAAATAAAATTACTTCGTTTCGTCCAGAAAGGCAGATAGAATAAATACTAAATTAAAACAGTCACACCCGAGTTCACCCGACACCGATGCAGTACCTTCGTGTGGGGAGTCGAATTGTTGAATTTGTCTAACTAAATGCATACATTACACAGCTATCAAAGCAATAGCGCCCAATGATTAATGAGGCAACCAACACTGTGGACACCTAAGGTGATTAGGAACTAGCAAGTACATACATTTGTCTTAACTTATTCACGTTAAAAGCCACACATGAGTAGAGATGACGTCGGGTAAATACCCAAAGGGAAAATATCCAGGTAAATTCCTATTTTGGTAAATACCGGGGTAAATATATTTAAAGGTGCTCTCTCACCAGGAGCATTCGACTGTAATGTAACGTTACAGATTCGAGCTTTACATCAGTGACGGAGGAAAATCGAACATTACAGCGCGCACCTTGTAATGATACAATGTCTAATACCTTGATACAACTTGTAACATCAATGCGCTCCAATTGTAGGTAATTTGTCCGGCGCGCGGGCCGCAGAGCGCTCCCCGCCCCGCAATCTTTAATGTTACATTACACGCGAATGCTCGTCAGTCAGGGAGGTAGTATTGTAATGTAATGCTCAAAATCGAATTTGAATTCGAATGTTACATTACAGGCGAATGCTCCTAGTGAGGGAGCACCTTTATATGCATTCTATGCTGTTCATGCTATGCAATGAATGCCATTCTATGCATGTTATGCTATGCTTGTTATGCTATGCTATGCAAGCTATGCTATGTATTCTATTTATATATTATATTATCTAAGCACAGTCAAAACATTTGTGAAAATAATTATTATACTTGAATAAGTAATAATAGCTCACCGGGATTTATCCTGTTTTATCCAATTTCCTCACAAAACGTATGATAATAATCCGAGAGCATCATTTGTCACTTTTGCTTCTACGAATGAATTAAGTATTCAAGGTCTACTTTCAAGGGTCTTCGTTAAGGGTGTGTTGGAGAGTCGTTATTGTCGCGGAAGCTGACCTCGAGGGCCCTTGACTGAAGGTACAGACAAAGTTACAGACTCGGAGAATTTCCACGCGGGTAATTATGTGACCTTCACTATACCTTTGTGGCTTGACGCAAGTACTTGACGGGTAAAAACCCTTTTTATTGTTATGATTATTTCCCTTTACCCCGACAACAGGCATAGTAGAAATAAACACCGAATGGTTTTAGTTAGTTTTTACACTTAAGTTCTGACCCTGAAATAAACATTATAAAAATAATTTTACGGTTTTTTGTCGTTTAGGTAAGTTATTCATTATTCCCTTGTGTTTTAAAAAATCTATATAATCGTATTTCGAGGTAATGACGTATTATTACATTTTGCATTTTTTTTCTTATGCCATTTTTCTGCCTACCTACATAGTTAGATTAGTACATGTCCCACTAAAAACGTAAGTAACTTCCTCACTACCGAGGTCAAACTATTCACGAGACGCACCAAAGGTAAAGAGAAGGCACGGTTGGCGCAGTGTTTTGTTGACTGCTGCGCTGCGTGTCGCGTGTTCGATTCCCTCATGGAACAAATATTTGTATGACCTACCAGAACAACTACTTACCTACCAGGACAATACAGGAGAAATTCTTAGTGTAGGGCAACGCTTAAAAAAAAAGTCTTCCCACAGTTCTCTCATAATGACCGGCCTGATGACACTCACTATGCGGAACATTTACGTTATGGGACATCATAACTCGTGCACATTCGGTCCTTTATAATGTAATAAACGCGAAAAAGTAGGTAACTTAGCACCATGAGGACGAATCCAACAAATTACCTTACAAGTACAAATTAAATTAGCTTGCAAAACTACACAGACGTTTTCAAGTAACTAGCTAACTACACTATTTGCGGTCATAGATAAGGTTACCACTCGTACTCTAAAATAGAGTTTTCGTACCACTTGCTCAAAAAAGTGACATTCTATGCCACAAAAAGCGAACATAACAATAGTTATTTTTAATCTGTTAAAAACAGGGAAAGAAAATTGTACTGAATCCGCGAGTTGACTAATTTTTTTTTATTATTTAAATTGAAGCTTTTTTACCTCACTAATAGCTTGGTATAAACAGTTTTTTAATATTTTTAAAAATTGAAAAGATATGAGCGTTCAAAACTCTCAATTAGACAGAGAGGGAAATACTGAATTGTGACGTCATAGTTCAGTATCGCCATATAAATTACATGCAAAACTTCGTTTTGCGAGAAAGAGATAGACAAAAAGTTTCTATAAGTTATAAGTTTTTTATTTTTCGACCGATTTCAAATTTAATTTCGAATTCTATTATTGTATTACATGTGTGGATATATTATGTACATACTAGAATATACAGGGTGGCTCATTCAGAGCCGTCAGTATGGGAAAGTCTGAAACTATAAGATATACGAAGATCTGTTCTTAGGAACCATGTCATCGATTTTAATAACAAGAAAAACTGCATTCATACATTTTAAAAAAACCTGTACTCAGCTCGGGAATCGAACCCGGTCATTTTGAAAAAACAAACTAACACTATTTCTATTTAGATATCGATTGTGTAGGTCTTAAGCAGTAAATGTTTCTATGGAACATGATGTCTAAAATGAATAAAAGGCATTGTTTTCACATACTTTTATTTATTTTAGTAGGTGTTCGAAGTGACCACCGTTTTGTTAAATACAATATTCAAGACGTTTAGGTAACGATCTTATTATTGCATTTTGTATCTTCATGTGGTGAATTTGCGTTAAAATTGACTCTATGGCTGCTTTTAGGTCTTCAACGGTGTCATAGCTAGTTTTGTACACTTCATACTTAACATAACCCCACAAGAAATAGTCTAGAGGCGTTAAATCGGGCGACCTCGCGGGCCATTTGATTTTTTTAATTGAACATTGAACACCTACTAAAATAAATAAAAGTATGTGAAAACAATGCCTTTTATTCATTTTAGACATCATGTTCCATAGAAACATTTACTGCTTAAGACCTACACAATCGATATCCAAATAGAAATAGTGTCAGTTTTTTTTTTTCAAAACGACCGGTTTCGATTCCCGAGCTGAGTACAGGTATTTTAAAAATGTATGAATGCAGTTTTTCTTGTTATTAAAATCGATGTCATGGTTCCTAAGAACAGATCTTCGTATATCTTATAGTTTCAGACTTTCCCACAGTGACCGCTCTGAATGAGCCACTCTGTATAGTATTCAATATCATGCAACTACCCAATTTCATTCATCCTCTAGGGGGAGAATGTGATTTAAATTTGGAATACTTACCGAAATTTATACTGAACTACATCTGTGTTTACACCATTGAGTTTGTATATAAAGCATTATACATCTTTTTGAAAAAGGAATACGCATTTATTATGCAGCTATGATTATTAAATAAAATTATGAAAACCGACGAGTCCGTATGAGCTTGATGCCTTTGCTTTTCCGACAAAAAAATATTAGTCTAGGAATTTGCCGCGTTTTTGTTTTCTTCAAATACATAAAAGTTAAGTTTATTTTAATTTGTTTTTAATTTTCATTATTTTTAATAATTAATGCTTATCTCGTATTATTATTGTGTTAATTTTTTCGCAAATGGTACGAAAAGTAGAGTATTTTCCTCGGTGATAAAGCTGTCTTAGTCTTGGCTGAACTTAAATCCCTCGCTACACTCAGGACTCGTCTTACATTCCTCGCTTCGCTCGTGATTTAAGTTTTTAACACCCTCGCTACGCTCGGGAGTAAACCTCAAGTCCTTCATTACGCTCGCGATTTAAATCGTCACCCGCGACAGAAGACACTGCTTTATCCCCTTGGTTAATAATCTACTAATTGTCCTCTATTTCGTGTAAGTTTATAGTAGATTATTCACTAAGGGAATGAAGCAGTGTGTGTATACAATTGGTTTTACCTATCTACTTAACTGTTAGATATCGATACCTATTACAACTGTAGAGTTTCGCTAGCTAATTTGATTTGACCCTGTACCTATCCCTACACCGATCGTGGGAGATTTTCTACATGTTTCAGACAAAATAAGTGAGTTATAACCCATAAATAACTGTGTCACTATGTATTTGTTCCATATTTTGCTCTCGTTACATTGTGTCAGGCACACTGGCACGGTAATTCTGCTCGTGACAAGGTTGCGGCAAAAATACGACAGGCCAAGGACATCTAGAGGCTGTCCGTTGTCAGGACGCAAAAAAATAAATAAAAAGATAGCCAGAAAAAACCTGCCTGCTTAGAACCTCAGTACATAATCAGCCTATAATCTTCCCACTGCTGGGACACAGGCCTCCTCTTTGTGAGAAGCAGTGGGAAGTAATCTACCACGCGGACCCAGTGCGGGTTGGTAGATGTCACAGGTCTTCGAATTTATAAATGATAAATGATTTATTTTCTGTAAGTAGGTTTGTATGTACAAACACTTTTACATGTCAATCATATTTTTTTAAACTAGATGAGGTCGGCGTTTCCTATCTGACTACTCTGAGAAGAAAGGCCGAAACAAACTCAGAGGTCACAGTCTCTTTTAAAGTCCAGACATAATCTTGGTCAGATAATGTGAAGACCATGTAGATTGGTGTCTGAAATGGTCTTTTGAGTAAAGAACCATACAGATTGAGCGGATCTGTCCAGTCAGTGCACGCAATTGTCAAAAATCGTGCAGCTCAACGCAGGTATGGTTCAAGGACCGATTTCCTCACGATGTTTCCTTCACCGCCTTGAGATCAGTGGTGATGAAATTAAATACATAAAGTAAATTGCCTGCCTGGGCTTGGACTCACGACCCACAACTCGTATGTTGGCGCCAATACCACTGGGCCACCACTGCTCTCAGAAACTGTGTACTCGTATAAATGTGTACTCGTATAACTGTGTACTCGTATAACTGTGTACTCGTATAACTATGTACTCGTATAACTGTGTACTCGTATAACTTTGTACTCGTATAACTGTGTACTCGTATAACTGTGTACTCGTATAACTGTGTACTCGTATAACTGTGTACTCGTATAACTGTGGACTCGTTTAACATAAAAACGAGGTAAAATAGTTTTTCAGAAGTTAATCTCAGGATCTTAAAATCATGTTATTGAGGTGGTGACAATCATAACTATTACGTATTTAGGTACAGTTTCCCACTCAGTTTTATAAAAATCTCTCAATGTCTTCTGAAGGCTGCAAAATTTATACATTTTTCAGCGATTGAATGTAATGCATGGAAATACAAAATATAAATACGCCGTGTATTATAAACTCTTGGGGTTTCTGGATACTTTGGTTACTGGCTTACTCCATCATTTCTCTTGGGTCTCGGAAGAAGCGTAAAAGCAATTCCATAAAAAAGTTGGAGGCAGCAGCAGTGAGGTTACATTTTGACAGTTGAACAACATTCATTGCGTTATTTACGTTGTTGATCAGACAAATTTATCGCACATATCAAGCAATGGATTAGAAATATAATTCAAATTGATTCAGATTGTGATGGATAGCGTATTACGCAACTAGGGTGCAGGTACGTTAATGGTAATTGATAGGTAATATGATTAGGTATTCGTAATACTTCTTTTTACTCATGACACGATGACAATTTACGAAATCATGAGACTATTCATGATAAAAAAAAAATTGGTTGTGTGTAAAGTCGGTTTACGGACGATAATTTTACATGATAACGATAGAGTGGAAGAGAGATACATAGATCATCACAAGCCGAACGCTTAGGCCGATCGTGCCTCTCTATCGTTTGTTCCGCGCTCTCGCTTGCACGCTCAGCTCAGGCGGAACGTGACAATGAGTCATGTTTTTTCGTGCGTGCAGCCGGCTTTCATCGATTTATAAGACGGTATCACGTCAAAAGTCAGGATGAATTACACCCTTACTAATATTATAAACAAGCTTCTGCCCGCGTAAAATTTATTGTTACCCCGCCCCACCCCATCGCATCGCATCGCCTGTCCGTGCTATTAGTTCGTTTTCGCTTTCTTTCTTACTTTTTCTTTTTGCTCGGTTTCGGGATAGTGTGATGTGAAATATCCTATAGCCTTCCTCAAGAATTGGGCTATCAGATGCATATAAACAAATCTTCAGCTTTATTATTAGTATAGGGTTCTAGATATAGATGAGAAATTGAGTTTGTTGGTTACGCTTTCACGCTAAAATGTATGAGTGGATTTGGATGAAATAGAACAAATAGACTGGAAGAGAAACAGATAGACCGTGACCTGGGGAAGGACATAGGCTACTTTTCATCGCGGAAAAAACATCGGGTAATCGCAGGCAACAGCTAGTTTACAAAAATATAAATACAGAAGCCAAAAATGCTATACTTACTCCAATAGAATTTATACAAAAAAGCAGTTTTTTTTTTAATACATGAAATACAAAACAACATGCAAAATAGACTACAAATAAAATATGTATGTGTTTATTTACGTCAAAAATTAAAATGGACACGAATATCGGGTGGGAGATTGCCCCACCCGACATTAATTTTGTTTACCGCCATTGAAGCGATCCACGTCGAATGAATGGCGAGCTCTATTTAAAGGTTGAATGGATATATGCGTGTGTTTTTTACAAATTATGGATGGCTTTCAATCAACGTTGCCTGATTTATGTTCGGGCAAAGCGTGATTTTGACACATTTTTTATTGAGTAAAAAAGCGGAATTACTTCGAAAGCGGAAAAAAAAAGCGTATTTTTTTTACTTAGTCTACACCGCAAAGCAAAGGCCTCCCTCAAATCCTTCCAGGATTCCTTTTCTCTCATCCATAACAAAAAACAAAAAAAAAAAAAATGTAAAAAATCAAAAGATTTTTATTTTTTACTTATTATTCTTTTATTTGAGTATGAAATTAAGTTTACAAAAATGATAGATAGCCATAGAAAATCTGAACGTCCGGCAACACTGTTACAATAATGAAAGTTTGACTATTATGGCCTAAGATTTTAGCACAATTTCAATTACTGGTAAGTCAAAACCTCAAAGCAGTATTCGAAATAGCCGATAATATTTGGCGGATATGTTTGAAGATGGTTGACAACCATAATGATGATGATGATGATCATGATGGTTGACAATCTTACTAACAAGTTGTACACAGACTTAGACTTACACAGTTAAAGAGTTGACTCGTTAGGCCCGGTATCCACCAAAGCGGAGAAGAGAGGAGACGAGAGGAGATGTGCTGCGAAGCTGGCAGGTAATGTCCACCAAAGCGGAGAGGAGACGTGAGCTGTGAGAGCAACGTAACACAACGTAATAAAACTTGTTAACGTGTTGTTCGTTGTGAACTTAACTGAAAATGTAATATAAAAATACAGAGGGACCGACTCTTACGTTCAAGGTCAGTCAATCGAATGACGCTCTCGGGCAGGGCTCGGAAACCGGTTGAAATTCTTAACCGGTTACGGTCATTGACCCCAAACCGAAATCGATTTAGGTTAAGGTTTGCACTTTACCGGTTTTTACCGGTTTTTGTGGGAAACCGGTTTTTCATGAATTTTGGTTTTGAAAGTGAAAATTAACCGGTTAAACACCCCCCGCCCCCCAACTAAGCAAGTCGCAACATGAATCTACCCGCACCATTTAAGTTCTCCGGTTGTATTTGACGTCCTCAGATCAAACATTTTTTTTCCTAATGTTTTCTGGGGTACTAAATGTACTAATGTCACTATAACTTGTTGGAAGTGTTAAAAAAGTAGACGAAAAATATTTACGACTTACGGAATTAACCGGTTAATTTGGGTGTCAAAACCGTTTGTGCTTATGTAACCGGTAACCTTTGTCATTTGGGTTACATATGAACAGTTCACTTGTTTAACCGGTTAATGAGGGAACGATATATTTACCGGTATTTCATCGAAATTAACCGCTCTTTTTAAACCGGTTCAGAGCCCTGCTCTCGGGTGTGCGAGGCGCGGGGAGAAGGCAGCAGGGAACGGGATGAGCGAGCGCGGGCGCCACCCGGCCGCCCGACTATACACATCTCCGCTCTGCCGCGCGGCTTGCTCGCTCGCGGCACAAAATTCTATAGAAAAATGAGACATCTCCTCTCCTCTCCGCTTGATCCATTTCCACCGAAGCTAATCAGAGAGGAGATGTGGAAATAACGAAATCTGATTGGTTATTCAAAACACATCTCTTCTCGTCTCCTCTCCTCTCCGCTTTGGTGGATACTGGGCCTGACTTCACTTTAATCTGCTATAGAGAGTTGAATAGCGCTGGGGCTCTGTCTCGCACAGGGTTTTAGCATTATGCTCAGCGATGGCCGTTTGGCGTGGATATGACGCACGTTTTCCCCCAAAATGCTTTTTTTTGTGTTTGTGTTATTTTTATGCGTCCTGTTTACCGCAAATAAACGTATTTTCTTTCTTTCTAATAGTGTATTTATTTATTTTATTTTAAAGAAAGCTTATCCATTTCCGTGCATAATCGAAAACCAATCAATGTTATTGAAGCCTTCTAAACGCTGATCACAAAAATCCGGAACCCGAACATTTCATAAATCGAATATAGCTACCACCTATTATTATTGTTATTTTTTATTTTTTTCATTTTATGTATTTGTTTATTTTTTTTATTTTGATCACCGTCCTCTCAACCAAAGCACCTGCCATCTAATCTCTTCACCACCCTTGGTTGACTGGTAGAGAATGCCTAAGGCATTAAGTCCGCCTTTGTAACTTTTGTGCGAGAAGTTTAAATAAATAAATAAATATTCTGCTATTCTAGGCAATAACCATGCCTTTAGTATGGATGTGAATAGCTATGCAGATTTATGAACGTAAACAAAGCAAAAGGAATAGGTAGGTATTTATTTATTTAAAACTTGAAACACATAAATGTACAGATGCGGACTTAATGCCACAGGCATTTCCTACCAGTCAACCTTTGGGTGATGCAGAGACAAACAGTAGTAGGAGCAAACATGAAAATTAAGGAATAAATATTTTAAATATAAATATAATATATATATACATAATTACATATCAATATAAGCACAACTAAATATACATAAATACTTGATTATACTAAAAAACAAATAAAACCAACAATGTGAAAATATTAGCGTTGTGATGATAGAAATATTAATAATAGGAGGTATATCATTATACAGAAAAGTGTTTAAAATAAAATAAACAATAACGGTGTGTGGAGTGTTAACCTCTCGGTGTTTAGTTTGTGAAAGTGTGTGAAGGAGTGTCTGAGGGTACAATGTCAAAATATTAGCGTTGTGATGATACTGCCAGCTTCTTGCGAATTTGCTCGCGAACCTACCTTTATCTAAGGATCTTAGCAGGTGACGTGCTGTAGTTTCTGCCTACCCTCAAAGGAAGAAGGCGTGAGTTTATGTTTATATGTAAGGCTCACTGAATATTATACTCGTGCTTCGTCCTCTAGATTAGAAGAGAGATATATTATTGAACACAATGTAGTAACGCTTAGGTGTTACCACTTCAGCACTATAGTTTAGATGGTATTCATTATACCCATTATGGCAACACAATTTATTACCCTTATGCTTCCCTGCCTGCATGGACTCCAGTCGGTCGAGCTTCATTCGCTTTTTAGTGCTCAACCACTTCGCAAGCTTATAGTTACCGCACAAAATATTTATAGTAATAATGCCAAAACGCACTAACGAAAATAATTTTAAATTCATAGCAAAGAAATTAAGAAAATTAGAAAAAGAAATAGATCGTTCACGCCGCGATAGACGTAATTGTTTTCGGATAAGTTCGTCATCATCCTCGAGCCAGTCTTCAAGTTCGTCCTCATGCTCGTCGAGGGCTTCTACGCCCGCGCCTGCGTCACCTGAGAACCCAGACAGTAAGTACCCGCACATTGCAAATTATTAAGTGGATATTGTAATGTAACAACCGTTATATTACACCTTAAACGCAATTGCCCTGATCACTAACGATCACGTTAAATGCAACAGATTAGTCTGCAGGACTATATCGCAGCATATAATATACGTAATTAAAGGGCGTAAATTATTGAATACTACCCACCTTTTATGCATCAGATTAGTCTGAGGGACTATATCGCCGCTTATAATAATAACCATGGAGTCTTTGCTCGTAATCGACCTACCTACTATTATGCTTCAGATTAGTCTGTGGGACTAATTGCCGCATAATTAAAATATGTGTAAGTTAATTGTTCGTGGGTATATTAATTCTATGCATCAGATTAGTCTATGGGACTATATCGCTGCATTTGATAATCACTATTTCGTGATTTCCGATTGGAACATTCAGCAGATTTGCATTTCCATGTAGGTATGCATATTCGTTTGACAAATAGTCTGATTGCTACCCTCTCTTCACAGACCAGGAAGCAACGACAAACCCTGACGAGCATGTAGACACCATCATTGTAGACCCACCAGTGGTGGATGATGATGTATCACCAATGATAGCCGTGTCTGCCCCGGCAGAAGATGTAATCATCTCAAACGACCACGAAAACTGCAATACTGAAATCCTGGACATATTGGGAGCAGATCCGTCAATAACGGTGGAATACGGTCCGGATATAAACAAGGATGTCGCATCCAGATTTGCTCATATTGCAACATCCGGCCTGGATAAAGATGTTCGTAAAGATCTTGTCAGTAAGTTTTTAGTGCCAGGAAACTGCACTACGATAGCTGCACCACTCCTGAATGCAGAAATTAAAGCCGCCACAACCGACCAAGTACATAAAAGAGACAAAGCCATAGAATCGAGACAAAAGCAATTGGCTGCAGGAATTTCATCCTTGGGCAAGATTATATCCGAACAGCTTGACGCCAGGGAGAGAAACCATGTTCTGCTAAAAGATCTTATGGATGTTGGTCGACTATTATGTGATATCCAACATTCAGAATCACAAGCTAGACGTAATTTTGCACTTTACTCACTCAAAAAAGAGTTGAAGGACCAGCTGGATACCACAAAGATCGACAAGTTCCTCTTTGGAAATGATCTCGCTGATACCCTCAAAACAGCGAAGGCTGTCTCAAAATCCAGCTCTGAAATGAAACAAACAAACCTAAAGCTTCGACTTCGGCGAATAAAACGTACAACCACAGGCATTTAAACTGGAAGGCGAGGATCCCGGCTCGCAGGCAGGTGAGGGGTCCGCCGCCGCAGCAACCTCCACCTGCTGCTCAGAACGCGCAACCGCACAAGAACTCGTTGCAAGCATTCTCGCAGCGACACAAGCGGAACCGCCCTCAATAGATCCGGTACGTTACGCGGGCAGACTTGCCCACTTTCATAAACAATGGTCGTTATTAACTAAAGACAGTACCGTATTGTCGTGGATAAACGGTTACAAAATTAAGTTTAATTACCCGGTACATCAACGTTGTGTACCGACACCAAATAATTTTTCTTACTCTGAGAAGGGTCAGTTAATAAACATAATTGATAACCTGTTATTCATTGGCGCCATATCCGAAGCTAAACCATGTTCTGATCAATGTGTGTCTCGTGTGTTTTTAGTACCGAAACCAAATGGCAAGATGAGATTTATTCTTAATTTAAAAAAATTAAATACCTTCATTACTTCAGAACATTTTAAATTAGAGGACATACGTACTGCGCTGAAACTTGTATCACGAGACTGTTACATCGCAACATTAGATTTAAAAGATGCATATTTTCTTATCAATATTCATCCCGATTCAAGGAGATACCTTCGGTTCATTATTGATGAAAAGTTATATGAATTTAACGTTCTGCCATTCGGTATCCGTACGGCTCCATTCATATTTACGAAATTGATGAAACCTGTCATTAAGTTGTTACGATCGTGTGGTCTTGTATCATCTATTTATTTAGACGATTTCTTTCTTACTGGATATACCTACCATGAATGTTCTCAAAACATTGAGACCACTCAGATGTTATTACAATCACTAGGTTTTGTTATTAACGAAGAAAACAGTAATATAATACCCTCAAGGTCTTGTAAATATTTAGGTTACGTAATAGACACTCATAAATGGGAATTAAGTCTACCCTCTGAGAAAAGAATTAGAATCAAAACAGAGCTACAAAATTTCAAAAGATTGAAACGTTGTAAGATTAGGAAATTCGCTCAGTTAATAGGCTTGTTAGTGTCTGCCTGCCCTGCCATAGAGTACGGGTGGCTATATACAAAGGAACTTGAACGCTGCAAGTTTCTTATGTTACGAAATGATGATGATTACGAAAGACTCATGACAATACCGCAGTCATTGTTACCAGATTTAAACTGGTGGTCTAAGGCCATAGATCCCGTACATAGGATTAGGAACGATACTTACGTATTAGAAATTTACTCTGACGCCTCAACAACGGGGTGGGGTGCCGCATGTAATGGGCAAACAGCCAGTGGTAGCTGGTCTAACAACGAGGCTACGCTGCATATAAATAACCTTGAGCTTTTAGCAGCCTATTTTGCACTCAAAATATTTGCTAAAAATTACGAGGATTGCCAAATATTACTAAGAATTGACAACACCACTGCTGTGAGCTATATTAATCGCATGGGAGGAATCCAATATCCTCATCTTACCAAAATCACAAAAGATATATGGCATTGGTGTGAAGACCGTAAAAATATCATATTTGCTTCTTATATTAAATCATCAGAAAATGTTATTGCTGATAGGGAATCCCGACGAACCCATCCAGACATAGAGTGGGTACTGTCTCACACCGGTTACCAAAAAATAATAGCTCGTTTAATGGTAGTTCCACAGGTTGATTTATTTGCAACTCGCATTAACACAAAATGTGAAACTTATGTCTCTTGGCACAAAGACCCAGGGGTATTTGCGATTGATGCTTTCACCTTAAATTGGTCCAACCATCTGTTTTATGCTTTCCCACCAGTAGCAATCATTCTTAAGGCTTTAAGGAAAGTTATAGCAGATAATGCTGAAGGTATTATGGTTGTTCCCGATTGGCCTACACAACCATGGTATCCATTATTTCAACGATTACTTATCTCCGATACGATAAAATTAGACACTAACGACGTCATTATTCCCTATTCCAGCAACCGAAACATCCAAGCTCACGTTACCCTGGTTGCTGGAGTGTTGTCCGGACGGCCATGCAGCAGCGATGCATCCCAGCCTCAGCGTTAGACATCGTGCTAGCTTCGCTGTCGGACAACACTTTCAAACAATACGACGTTTGCCTCAAACGTTGGTATAATTTTTGTTCTGTAAATGTAATTGATATGTACCAACCATCCATTCCGATCATTTTAGATTTTCTTACACAGATATTTAATGAGGGCGCCCAATATGGGACAATTAATAGCCATAGAGCTGCACTTTCCTTAATTATTGGTGACATTTCTGACGATGATCGAATCATAAGATTTTGTAAAGGTGTATATAAATTAAGACCGCCGTTACCGCGGTATAACGTAACATGGGATGCAAATGTCGTTCTAAATTATTTAACCACATTGTTTCCTAACGAAAGCCTAACACTAGAGCAGCTTTCGAAGAAGTGTTCCACTCTTCTAGCTCTCGTAACAGCCCATCGGGCACAGACACTGTCTAAAATTAGTACTGATCAAATAATTACCTTAAATGATAAAATTATAATAAGAATTAAAGATCTTATTAAAACATCAAAAGTAGGTACAAACCAACCGACTCTTTATTTGCCATTATTTAACGAGCGACCCGAAATATGTCCAGCAAGAACTCTCATAGCTTATTTAGATAAGACTATAAATCTAAGAAAATCAAATCAACTTTTTATTAGCCATCGTAAACCTTTCAATCATGTTACGAGTCAAACTCTTAGTCGATGGATTAAGTCTACCTTGAAAGATAGTGGAATTGACGTAACTGTGTTTTCCTCCCATAGCACACGACATGCTGCAACATCTATGGCATATAGACAAGGAGTAAGCCTTGACGCTATACGACGAACTGCTGGATGGAGCGGCAATTCCACTACCTTTGCTAAATTCTATAACAGACCAATTATTGACAAAGAGGATAATGTCGCTGTAGCAAGGGCAGTATGTTACCCTTGTACATTAAATAAATGAATATGGCTGTACTTAGATTACCTTATCTTCAGTTTTGTTATGAATCTCATTGTGTTGTTAGCTATAAATATAGTTAATAAGTATAATTACTTATCGATATTTGTTTTACTGTATTAAGAAAAAAAATAAAAATAAATGTTTCAATATTATGAGATAATTTATTTTAAATAATTTAATATTTCCTTCACTCTCTCTCTCTCAACATCTACATTGTGTTCAATAATATATCTCTCTTCTAATCTAGAGGACGAAGCACGAGTATAATTAATGATTAAACGAACTTACCTGTACGTGAAGTTCGATCATAATTATACGAAGTGCTTCGTCCGAAGAGATTAGAAAGTCCCGCCCGCCCTGGAGATCCCAGAAGTTCCGGAAATATGTTTAAGTCTCTAAACTAATGAAGCTCGACCGACTGGAGTCCATGCAGGCAGGGAAGCATAAGGGTAATAAATTGTGTTGCCATAATGGGTATAATGAATACCCTCTAAACTATAGTGCTGAAGTGGTAACACCTAAGCGTTACTACATTGTGTTCAATAATATATCTCTCTTCTAATCTCTTCGGACGAAGCACTTCGTATAATTATGATCGAACTTCACGTACAGGTAAGTTCGTTTAATCATTAATAATCAAACTTAAATATCCTGGCTTAAATGCTCCATTTTGTTATCTACCTACCTAGATTCCTAAACCAAGCATTTTCTTCGACTTAAATAGCACAATTGGGTAGTTGCGTGATATTGAATACTATATATTCTAGTAGATAATATTTCCACACATGTAATACAATAATAGAATTCGAAATCAAATTTGAAATCGGTCGAAAAATAAAAAACTTATAGCTTATAGAAACTTTTTGTCTATCTCTTTCTCGCAAAACGAAGTTTTGCATGTAATTTATATGGCGATACTGAACTATGACGTCACAATTCAGTATTTCCCTCTCTGTCTAATTGAGAGTTTTAAACGCTCATATCTTTTCCATTTTTAAAAATATTAAAAAACTGTTTATACCAAGCTATTAGTGAGGTAAAAAAGCTTCAATTTAAATAATAAAAAAAAATAGTCAACTCGCGGATTCACGATTAAAATTATTGAATGACGTAAAGTCCGTGACAGTAGTAAGTTATTGCAGTGTAACTCTTATGTAATTTTAATAAAGTATAAATTATAATGATCGCCGTAAATTTTATACCCAACCGTTGGTTTTACGTCGATCGTGAATATCCTACCTTAGGCCGGCGGATCTAGAAACGTTACGTAGCACGTACTTTGGCTAAGTGTTATTCCTGTCACTGTCGCAGAATAATTTTCAAACATCAAGTGCAAGATAGAGACGTCAACATTTCTACGTCAAAGTTCGTGCTATGTAATAGATCTCGACCTAAGTACCTTCTTGTTCAGTCCTCCCGGTTGTAAAATATTTATACGTTATACTTAGGTACCTATAGAGGTGTCCACGGTCGGGAACAAAAGCCTCTTGGGAAAGCTACGTCACGTACTCCCTTTGTAGTTTGTACAGTAATTTATTGGAACAAGGAACGGTGAAGGGATAATACGTTTATTATTTTCGCGTAGGCTTAACAAATTGGTGATACATTTTGAAAATAATAAGTAGGTATGCTAAAGTGTGTGAGTGTACTTCGACGCCTGCCGTGTCGCCAGCGGGCGCAGGTCCTAATTGTCCTTTCAACACATTTGCTCGTAAAGTGGCTCTTAATGAACCGCTTTTAGGTCTATAATGATAAGATGAGATAAGATAAGATAAGATAAGATAAGATAAGATATTCTTTATTTGTATAAACATGCTATACATACAAGAGCAGGCAAGATTAAAAAATGCTATGTATTAAACACGCGTTCTTCTTACTTTATTAACATACGCACTAGTACGGTAACGCCACAGATAACTATTTACTAAGTACTTGGAGAGGTGCGCTTTTTTTTAATCTCATCAAAGAGACTTCATGGCCAAACGATTCCGCAGGCCATATTTCACTTTTTTTTTAAAGTCTGAATGGTCCTTGATCCCAAAATGAACTAATTTTTTTTTACCTTAAATTGTCCGTGGTCCCTCCCAGAACCAAATGGAAAAGACCTTGACTGGCGTTCTATTATTACTAATTATCACTGAACTAATGTATATTTCTCTATGCCAATAGTACTTTCTAATTCCATACTAACTAAACTACAATTTTACATACAACACTACGATCAGTCTAAACCTTATTTTGTGATTATTATATTTTTTATATAGGCTGTTAATAAACCAAACCAGCGCGCCATTTTCCATAAAAGTTAAGCAAGCTTTTACTAAAAATTTGTAGGTATGTGGGTCTGGGTGTATGTAATAGGTCTGTATGTGTGTTAAGTTAAAATATTGCAAGTAATATAAACAATCAGTATAAAGTATAAAAGAATCAGTAGTAATACAACGTGTAACGTTAAATGCGCAAAACCTGAAAATAGTTTGATCAGAATAACGAGCAGAATTAATTGAACCACTTTTTAATATAGGTAGGTCAAATTTTTCAAAAAATCTTCATTAGAAACGTTGCCGTGTCTATTTATTAATAGGTCAAGCAACACAATGTCAGCGCGGCTCAGCGGCCCGGTGACGACTCCTCCCTCGATAAAGCGTCGTCGCAGATGCAAGAAACGATCAGAATGGCCAGTAAAACCAAAACAGTACATAAAACCTTTACAATTTTTTTAATGAATTATTTTCTCTGTGAAATAGGTCAATTGAATTAAAAATCAGTTGGGGTGTCTGCGGTTTTGCGCATTTAACGTTACACGTTGTATAAAGTATATAAGAATCAGTATAATATAAAGAACTTCGGAAACGACATAAAAAATCTTCCAAGAAATACCTAGCTATAGATCAGTTGAATACTACCTACATAGTTCAGATCATAGACAAAACCACCGATCGGCTTTGATTCTGAGTATCAAACTGATATTCTTTGAGCCAGCCAACTACGTAGGTTTATGTTCCCGAAGTTCGGAACAGCCCTAAGTCGTAACAAAAGCTAACACGGAGTTCCATTTGTGTTCCCGCATCAACAGACATGGGATAATAATATTATGTTAGTTAGCTTCACTTCCAAACTTGCTTGCTGATTTGCTTGCTAATTTATACGAAGGAAACTTGAATGAAGCTACAGAAAAGCTTACATACAGAAATGAGTTTTTGTTTGCATTCTAGTGGTATGGGTATTGAAGGGAAACGCTAGGTTAGGTTAGACTCAGCGTTGGACTTGTAGGTCGTGGGTTCGAACCGAGACAGGCGCTTAACTTTGTGTAAATGATTTCATCAACACTGCTATCAAAACGGTGAAGGAAAACATTGTGAGGAAACCGGCCTATCCTAGGACCAAAAACAAAAATCTATGATGTGTGACATCTACCAATCCGCACTGGGCCCGCTTGGTGGATTAGGGCCCACTCCTTCTCGCCGAGAGGAGGCGACAGCGACCGCAGTGGGAACATTATAGGCACTTGTTATGAGGTCAGACATAACCTTAAAAAGTGAATGGAAGTGAAGTGGAATCTCAATGTGGTTTCTTTTTATTGTTTATTTTTCTAGACTAGTCTTTATATAGCCTGAGGGGCGAACGCGTCACGCACGAATAATAATGAAAATAAAACATTCAAAGCTACTAGACTGATGAAAATACGCATCGACATGTTTGTTTTTGTTTGATTATGATTGTAAATGTATGCTTGGTCAATCCCTAGTATCGTGTGGGATGACACTGACAGCTCACTTCACCTAAGTTTTCACGGTGACATGGTTCCAGCCGTGCGATTCTGTAATCATCTCACCGTGAAAGCTTGGGTGAAGTGAGCGTGGAGTGAGCTGTCATTCGCTAGGGATTAACACTATTAAGTGCTCACTTCACTTAAGATTTCACGGTGAGATTTTTACAGAATCGACCGGCAGAATCGCACGGCTGTACTCTAATGAGATTAATTTTTACATTATGTCTACTTAAAGTCGACCTGTAGGTACGAGAGTAAAGTCGTAGTCGGAGTTCAGTTTCAGAACTTCCCTTTAAATATAATATAGTCTTGAAACTTTATCTTACCTATAAGATGTTAAACCTCCATCTACCTAATGTACACCCATTATCAATCCTACGGCCACACGATGGTCAACCTTGAGCGTATCGAGCGCGGCATTGACCCACTTCTCCCTGCACGTGTACCGTACGTCGTACGTATGTCGGTACACCGCGAAGGTACAGGTAAACAGAGGTAATCGGTGATTGTAGTATACTTCACTTCACTTCACTCCGTTGTGTGTAGACCGGTAGAGGTAAATAATATGTGGGGCATTGATCAATTCGATCGCTATTTTGCTTTTTTATTGTTTTGGGTAGGTACTTTTCTATTTATGAACGTACGGTGATGCTTACGGATAAATTTAATTTAATTTGAAATATAAATTTAATCATAACTGTTTTTTTTTTAAATTTAATTATATATTTAATTTTATGTTATTTAATAATACAAATTAATTCATATTATTGGTTGTTTTTGTAGTTCCTTTATATTATATGTACTGTTTGCGCACGGGTCGATCGATCAAGTTAAGCTACGCTTGCTGTGGTTGGTCCGTGGATGGGATCTTCACATACCAAAACTCCTCCGTGTCTCGGAAAGCACGTTAAGCCGTTGGTCCCGGCTGTCATTCGTGGATCTTTGACAGTCGTTACGGGTCGTCAGTAGCCCGAAAGTCTGACAACCAGTCTTACCAAGGGGTATCGTATTACCCAGTAACTGGGTTGTGGAGGTCACATAGGCAGTCGCTCCATGTAAAATACTGGTATTCAGCTGCATCCGGTTAGACTGGAAGCCGACCCCAAAATAGTTGGGAAAAGGTTAGGCATATGATGATGGTTTCCGTACTTCCTTTTTGGGTAACCACTGAAAATCAACGCTGTGCTGGGGGTCCCTCTATAATACAGCATCATGCTGAGTGGTGGCCCTCTTGTCACAGTCATAACGTGCAGCGTCAACTATTTCTGTTTTGTGCCCGTGATTATGGATCTTTTCCTTAGATCATTTTTTATTTATTTTTCTGTATAAATTATTGAATTTCTTTGAGAGTTGTAACTTGTTACTTCATTAAAAAGTTTACCCGGTTTCAGTTAAACTTACTACTCAAGTGACAAGTGAAATAAAGTTTAAAAGAAAAGAAAAAGATGGCGCTTAGCGATAAGACGCCCATTGTCTCACCCTTTGTAAAATTTCTATATTTATGTCTGTAATTTATATGGTGTACATAATAAAGAGTATTCTATTCTTAAAAGCTTAAATAATTGTTCTTTGAAAGTTATTCGTGCAAGAAATGAATTTAAAAAAACATACTTAGAGTTATAAACACTTAATAATACATAAATAGTTTCTAGTTGAGATTTTAGAGAAATACGATATTTAATAAACGGCTTTTCAAAGCCGTTGTGGTAGTTTGTATGAAAATTAACAAAAATAATAATAATAAGAATTCATTAATGTATCCACGGTGAAAAATGCTTATTTACATGGTCTGAACATCTGGTCGAAGTTTATGTATGTATATCGTCCGGAACACGGTGTATAAACAGCCTATGATGTTCCTACTGCTGGGACACAGGCCTCCTCTCGGTGAGTAGTAGTGGGCCGTAATCCACCACGCGGGCCCAGTGCGGGTTGGTAGATGTCACACGTCTTTGAATTTTTGGTTCTAGGACATGCTGGTTTCCTCACGATGTTTTCCTTCAACGTTTCATATTATAATATTTACGACTATCAACATACCTGGATAAGCAGTGCACATGTGCACTTCTTCTCTTTCCGCCACTCTCTGTGATACATTTATTCGCCGTTTTGAGAACAGTGGTGATGAAATAATTAATTACACAAACTAAAGCCCCTGTCTGGGTTCGAACCCACGACCTACAACTCGTAATTCGTGGCCATTACCACTGGGTCACCACTGTTCCCGATTATAGAAATTAGATTAATTGAAAATGGATTCATAAATTAGATTGAAAAATACATGGATTATTAAATTGACATTTGAATTACAAACTAGTAAGGGTGTTTGATATCATAAATTTGGTTATTTTGACGAATAAAATTTCTAGCAAATTCAATAATTCAATAGAGAAGCAATATTTATATATTCAACATGTTTAACTCATTCATCAAGTTACTCGGAGTACTACCTACTTATTTATAAATATTTATTATGATTATGTTAATTTAAAGGTGCTCCCTCACTTGGAGCATTCGCCTGTAATCTAACGTTACAGAGTCGAGCATTATATCAGTGAAGGAGGAGAACAACTAGATGATACAATGTGTAATATTTTGATACTGAATCAAATAAATGCTCAAAATCGAATCTAATGTTACATTACAGTTGAATGCTCGTCAGTCAAGGAGGCAGTATTGTAAAGTAATGCTCAAAATCGAATCTGAAATGTTACATTACAGGCGATCGCTTCAGGGGGATCGCTCCCTCGCTTAGGGAGCACCTTAATCATTTAAATACAGTTTTAAGTGGAAATATGATTGAAAATAAATTCAGTTTACATTTCGCTCATTAATGATTCTATAATTTTATAACGTTTAATTTATTTATTTATTTTTTATTTAGTCAGATTAAGCTCTTTTCCGTATTGCATTCAACCGCCGAGATGTATCTACTTATTTAGAAATTAAACTGTTTCTAGACTGAACAAAGCCAAAAACTATAAAATCAAAAAGTAATATTTCGTGCAGATGCAAAGCTTTACTTATACATGGCAAAGGCTTTGCGACATGCGACTGCGACAGCTCGGTGACTAGACGAATAGACAGGCTGGGGCCAACAGTCTTCATATTAGGTCTTTACCTATGAAATTGCCGTTCTGCAGTACTGGCCATTTCAAATCAAAATAATTTTTGTTTGGCTAAGAATTCTAATTTCAAATTAATTTTATTTGAAAAACATGGAATTTTGTTTCCAAGAGTAGTCATTTGTTTATTGATTAGTGTTACATTTTCATCGCATTTCAATCTTTTTCGTCATCATGGATACGTTAAAAATTCGAGTAATTATGGAATATGAGTACCGTCGTGGCAGCAACGCGACACAAGCGGCACGCAACATCAACGACGTTTACGGAGCTAACACTACAAACCAACACACCACCTGTTATTGGTTTGCTCGCTTCCGTTCTCGAAATTTCGACCTGAACAATTAACCTAGCGGTCGTCCGAAGACTTTGGTCGACAGTGACGAATTAAAGGCGATTGTGGAAGCTGATGATACACAATCTACCGCTGAATTAGCAGCAGCTTTCGACGTTAGCGTCAAAACAATATTGGTCCATTTGCGTCAAATTGGCAAGGTAAAAAAGCTTGACAAATGGGTGCCCCACGAACTCAATGATCGCCAGCGCGAAGTACGCGTAGAGACGTGCCAACAGACACACAAATGAAGGAATTTTGAACCGCATTGTTACCTGCGATGAAAAATGGATTCTGTTTGATAACCGCAAGCGCTCAGCAAGTTGGTTGGATTCTGGTTCAGCACCTAAACAATGCCCTAAACGAAAACTTACCCCTAGAAAAGTGATGGTCACTGTTTGGTGGTCTAGTGCCGGTGTGATTCATCACAGCTTCTTACCAAACGGGGTGAGCATTACTGCAGATGTGTACTGTGAAGAATTGAACACAATGATGGAGAAGCTGGCACATCTCCAACCAGCATTGGTCAATCGCTCGTCTCCGCTGCTCCTGCACGACAACGCGCGACCTCATACTGCACAGCAGACGGTCTCCAAGTTGCAAGAACTGGGGTTGGAAGCTCTCCGTCATCCGCCCTACTCACCAGACCTTGCGCCTACAGACTACTACTTTTTCCAGAATTTGGATAACTTCTTGGCGGGAAAAAAATTCAATAGGTACCCGAGAGGCAGTACAAAATGCCTTTGAAGAATTTGTTGCCTCCCGTCCAGCTGATTTCTTTAAGAAGGGCATCAATAAACTGCCACTGCGTTGGCAAAGATGCATTGATTGCATGGGTGATTACTTCGATTAATACAAATAAAAAATACATGAAAAAAATCGTTTAAATTTTTTCATACAAAACGGCAATTTCATAGGTAAAGACCTATTATATTTTGTAAAAGCTCCGTACACTTGTCTTCGATTTGCAGGTTGCAGAGTCACACCGACAGGCTAGGGGAGCTACAATATCTTGCTACCTGTCGCAGAGTCCAGAAGCACGGCGCACGCACACGCCTGATGACAGGTGCATGTGACAGGTCAGCGTCTTGTAGTTGAGCTGTCGCAGTCACATACCGCATAATGTGCGCTATGTCTTGTTCAGCGTCTCAGCGTAGTGTAATTACACACGTTAACAAGATTAACCAGCGAGACTGACAGCCTTCAAAAAGTTAAAGAGATTATACAACAAGTTTTCTTCAAAATCTATTGGTTGAAATCTCAGCAGAAGTAATTGATTGATCGGTCCATCGGAGGCCGTTTGATCTACCATAAGTGTGTTTACTAAGATCAATCATCGTTTGGCAAATATAGAGACTAGTTGTTGATCACATAACGTGGGGAATGTTGATAGATAGATCGAACTGTTCCCAGATTCTAATGTGGGTTAACTGGGACGAAGCGTGTTTTGAAGATGTTTGTTTTGTAAATATTACCTGTTTGTTATAGTTGATGATTAACATAAATACGTGGGGAAGGAAGATCATTCATCATGTTTGGATTATGTTCCTTCATACATTTTTGATGTATAGTTTGAGGTAACTTTTCAGTACGAATCGGAAAATTTGTTTGACGAAACGTAATAGGTAATTAGGTATTTATCTGTACCTATGTGCTTACTAGTTCTCGACCTATATTGCAACTGGTGAGGTAAGTGCTCATATACACGAGCGGCACGTTTGGAGTAGGAACCTACCTAGTAAACGATTTTAATTCGACATTTTGAGTCATCATCTGCCTAGCCTCTTCCCAACAATGTTGCGGTCGGCTTCTAGTCTTAACCGGATGCAGATGAAAAAAAATTGAGTATAAAACATTAAAAAAATATCAATATAACATAATATAGAAAATTAGGAGTTTTTCACCAACTCAAAACGAGAGACTGGACACGCGTGTGTCCAGTTGGTGAAACTCAAAATTAGTGTCACTTATTATTTCGCTATCTGGGCACGCTAAGATTTTTTATTTCAAAATTTGTTTTAAATAGAAGCTGATAATGTTTTTCAAACAAAAAATGAGGCAGCTTTTTCATGAAAAAGTGGGCGTGTCCAGCAGTTGGCGAAAACATAAAAGTGATTTAATTTAAGTTTCACTATGTGGACACGCGTAAAAATCTTGGCGTGTCCAGATGACAAAATGATAAGTGATACTAGTTTTGAGTTTCACCAACTGGACACACGTGTGTCCAGTCTCTCGTGTCGAGTTGGTGAACAACCCAAAATTAGATAAAGATAAAGATAAAGATAAAGATGCATTTATTTGTATAAACATGTGTGATATGATACATAGTTATGCACATATGGATAGAAAACGAGTTTAGAAAATTGCTGGTTCAACATGTTTTGCCATATTCGGCGTACAAAATAGTTATAATACCTACTACGAATTAATTGTCAATTATTAAATAATTAAATGCATTAGTCAAGTTACATCATTGTTCAAATTACATTAGTCATATTACATTATTCAAATTACATTAGTCAAAATTCAATCAATTCAAATACATAATTACAGTCAATACAAAAATAATGTCAAAAAATAATAATTAAAAATAATAACCTTAATAAAATCAATATTACATATTAAATTATATAAATTCAAAATTTGTCAGTCAAGAACTCCGAAACATTATAGTATCCCTTACTTAAAAGCAGTTTTTTTAGTTCTTTCTTAAATGATTTAATATTCAACATCTTAAGGGAATTGGGAATTTTATTGTATATTAATGGAGCCATGCATATTACACTTTTTTTAAGAAATGCTTTTTTAGCGGCGACTGATTGCACCCAAAGTCTATACTTCTCACGTCTATTACTACCTGTCTTATTAATCAGAAGTGGAAACAAATTAGGATTAGTTTTTACGAATACCGATATTTCTAATATGTAAAGTGACGGAAGTGTTAGAATTCTGTGCTGCAGAAACATTGGCTTGCAACTGTCAGTAGTTTGCAGCCCAAACATAGCCCGTATACAACGCTTTTGTGCTTTAAACGCAGTGTCCTTCAGAGTTGAATTGCCCCAGAAGATTATTCCAAATCTTAACACTGATTCAGCAAGCCCGTAATATGCTGTAAGTAAAGTATCTGCATTGACAGTCGGTGCCAACTTATAAAGGGCATATGACGAAGTACTAATTTTTTTACAAAGTTCATTTATGTGAGTTTTCCAATTTAATTGCTTGTCAATGATCAACCCCAAAAATCGGGCTGTTTCTACTTCATGTATTGTATTTTCTTTATATACTAAATTAAATTTTGACGGATTGCGTAACTTTTCTCGTTGACTAAAATGCATTATATTTGTTTTACTAAGATTAATTTTCAAATTATTATCATTAAGCCAGGTAATTATAGAATTCAATGACACATCCGTATCAGAATAATAGTTAATCATATTTTTAGGTGCTATGGTTACAGTACTGTCGTCAGCGAACAATGACATGGGTTCCTTAGTTGCCTTTGGTAGATCGTTAATGTATAGTAGGAACAATTGAGGGCCTAATACACTTCCCTGGGGAACACCATATGTTACATAACGCTTATCAGAGGAGAAAACTTGTTCCTTTTTAGTTTTAATATCAAATTTTGAAATTTGGGTTACTTGTTGGCGGCCTGATAAATATGATTTTATTAACTCAAGGACATTCCCTCTTATACCATAAGCCTCAAGTTTGTCTAGTAGAATATTGTGGTCGACATAATCGAATGCTTGTGACATGTCACAGTAAATAGAACAAACAGGTAAAGATTTGTCAACTTGTGAGGAAACTGTGTATAAAAAGTCATAAACCGCCATATTAATGTTTTTATTTTTTCTGAAACCTTTTTGCTCATCACATAGGATTCCATTTTGGTCTAGGTAGCTATTTATTTCACTGTAAATAAATTTTTCAAAGATTTTTGAGAATACCGAGATTAGTATCGATTAAAAATGAAAAGCTTTCGGCTTTACGGGCTGTAGTAGCTTTAATAGGTTTATTGGAGGTAAATATAAATTATGATTCGTGGACGCGAAGGAGAAAAAATTGATTTCGCTCACTGTAATCTCTCGATACACCGGACATTTGAAAAACCGAATTTTAGGAGGAAAATTTATACCGATTTATGAAACAGTCCATCCACGCTTAGATTTACCTTGTGGCTGAGTGCATTATTTTACCAATTTGTAAGTTATCTAAGCGCCAATATACCAACATATAGATTGATACTGTAACAAGTAATCCATTTGTTTTGAGTGGTGACTTTTGCTATGAGCGGTGACTTTTGCGAGGGGTTCGTAAAAAGGCACCTTTGGTAAAAAGAAACATTTATTGTTTGTGGCTGTATAAAAACACCGACCTGATTTCACATACCTATTGGGCATTGACTAAAAACATGTTTTCAGTTCTTGGTACTAAAAGGAAACGAAATAATTCAGTTCTATATTTTTCTCAACATTTAAGGCAATCAAGGCATGGACTAGAAGGCACGACTTCAAGAACTTTTCCACGTTTTGCCCATAAATCTCAATTTTGTAAACAAGTTTAGTATGAAACTACGCGAAATGCTTGAACGTAAGTTGTCGTACACACGAGCGACTAGCGTCGATGGCAGAGGCCGTCAACGCTCACAGTGCTATTCTCTAAAAGACAATTTCATGGCTGTAAGCTGCGACGAGCTCGTCGACGAGACTGCCTTGAGATCGACCGAGCGTGTAGCGCTGATTCAAGTGTCACTGACTCTGGCAGGGCCACCATCAGGGATTTTAATTTTGAAAACGCAAAAAATTAGTCGCTAATTAGTCGAAATTAGTCGCCAAATATCAGAATTAGTCGGTCACTGGTTCAAAAGATATAAGGGTTTATAGGTGGCCCTGCTGGAGAGACTCTCCCCAGCAGGGCCAAATTTATATCTCAAAAACTAGGGCACCTAGCGAAGATCTGTTTTCTCCCATATTTAGTCGCCAATTAGTCGGAATTAATCACCAAATATCAGAATTCGTCGGTCACTGGTACAAAAGATATAAGGGTTTATAGGTGGCCCTGCTGGAGAGAGTCTCCCCAGCAGGGCCACATTTATATCTCAAAAACTAGGACACCTAGCGAAGATCTGTTTTCTCCCATATTTAGTCGCCAATTAGTCGGAATCAGTCGCCAAGTTACAGATTTAGTCGGGTCTTAGTTTAGGAGATATAATGAGTTCAATTATTAAGGTATAGTCCAAGAGCTAGATCGAAGAGTTCACGAAAAATTACCAAGAAAAAAATATTTCTATTAATTTGTGTAATATACTTTTAGTTTTATCGGTCTAAAGTCTTTAGAAATGTCGGAGAGAGATAAATTCTCAATTAAATTCATGTTTTTATGTTTTTAAATACTAGTTTAGAGTGGCTTAAACTTCTTTGAAAACATTAAACCTTGCTCTTGGTCTATTTGGTGTCAAGATGTACAGTCGCATGCAACTGTTTTACCAGTTTACAATGTTAACCTCTAATTATCGTTAGAATAATAAAAAAATATCGTACCTTTAGTAAAATGTTTAAAATACTAAAACGTTGAAAACGTATTGTCAATTGTAATCAAATTTTATTTTATAAAAATGAATTTTCAAAAAGTTCGTTTGATGTGTGTTGTGTTTGTGTGTATTTTGAGGTGATTGTGAGTGTTGTGTTGTGGGTATGGACGGCTTGAGTTTTTATTTTATCTTAATTTAGGTTAGAATAATAAAACTTCTGTTGTCGAAACATAAAATGATTTATTACCTTAAAATTATTGTACTTTCAGAAAATGTTACAAATACCTATTTATTCAATATTATGAAATACAGTTTGTGAGTTTGGATGTTTGAGGTAATCTCCGGTAAAACTGATCCGATTTTGAAATTTTTTTCACTGTTAGAAAGGTATATTATCCCTGAGTGATGTAGGCTATATAACATCACGTTATGACCAATAGGAGCGGAGCCTCAATGAAAAATGTTGCAAAAACGGGGAAAATTATTTCTTTGGCTCTATATCTCTGTGACGCAGACGAAGTTGCGCGGGTCGGTCTAGTCAGTCTGTCTAGTTAGGTACCTATATGTATATGGATTATATCTCTCAATAAAAATTTCAATGGGTGTTTCTTCATTGGACGACCCTGCTTGAAACCAACACCGATGCCGATCGATACCTTCCTACCTACTCGACGACACGTCACTTTCTGATGCCTTATTTTATTAACATGTTCTTCCATTTCTTCTTCTTCCGCCAAAAGCACAATTATAATCATATCCCAGTCCACCATCGTTGACGAACTTTCGCGACAAACTGGCATGTTTACTGTAGCTGTAATCTAGAACTGTTTACTCGCGCAGGCTCGCGAGGTCGCGCGCAAGCTCGTACATACGCGATCCGTAAAGAAAATACCCGTGACCGTGCGGGGATTATTCCTCGCTGTCTGCGCTGACCCTTTACGTGACGGGTAACTCGTTCTAAGCAGCTCGTCTGTACACGCGCATCTACAGTAGAATTCATATATAACGACTTCGCATATAACGACTAACCGATTTTAGCGACGATAATATTTACTCAAGTTAGGTTTCATAATTAGGTAGGTACATAATTAGAAACAAACATTCCTCCATAAGACGTCATAGATACTATCTAGAAAATA